>JBBPUD010000486.1:0-18106 GCA_038094475.1 Phylloporus aff. rhodophaeus
TGCATTAGGGCCATCATAAGCAGGGTCCGGAAAAGGCGAAGGGAACAAATGTGCACCACTGTCTAAAGTTGGCGGGCGAGTGTTGAGGTGGGCATAAAACTTGGTGAGGTCGGAGATGACACTTCGAGTGGCCGCGAAAGCTCGAGCGAGACGGAGGATATTCTCCCCAGCATAAAACCCCAAGTTCAACCGCTCAGAAAAGAGAACATTGTGGTACACCCCGTCAGTGTACACTGCGACTCCAATTTCGAAAAGGTTACCCATGATACCACAGAGAACAGCAGGATAGTTGGATGGATTCCTTGGATCCTACGACCCACGTCAGTAAAAAATGAACGAGAATGATAGAGAACAGAGGACATAACGTTTGCAGCAAGTGAAGTCACAATATGCGCGTATGACAGTGCTGCTTCCAGGGAGGCATCCCCTTCTAGACCAGCCTCGTTCTTCACCTCTACGACGACAAAAGGCGTGTACCCAAAGTTGATAGCATCTGGTTCAATACCAAACCGAGTCCGCTGGACGTTCCATTCTAATCCCACAGAAAGTATCCGTCCGAGATCTGCTTCAATAGCTGATACTCGTTGCAACTCGCTCCGGTAATGATTCACAGCAGCTTCCATGAAGGAATGTGTCAGTCGAACAAGGAGCGGAGGAACATGAACTATAGATGGTTCATCGTTTAGGTGGCGCAGGCGGTAGGCAAACAGTCCCAGTGCACGATTGAACAAGGAAACGGGGGGACCGTAATTTTGTTTAGGTCTCCCAGCGTGAAATTTATCTGCGTGACCAACGATAATTTCGTGCAGGCCATCGAACTTAGAGACACCAGATGACGGTGAGGGGAAATGATCCCGGAACGTTCTCATTCCCTTTTCGCGTTCTGACAGGCAATAATCAACAACGAGTCCATAGTGGAAGAACAAGGGGTGCGTACGTTTGAGTGCTATATGAAGATCTCCCGGCATATCCAGACTCTCGAGAACTAGGATGTTGTAAGGCAAGGAACGAAGATGGCAGGGAATGTGGACGTACGCTCTTCGGTGACAACGAGGACATGCACCAAGCCAGGACGTGGCCCCTCTGGGAAGATATCGTTGACCGATTCAATGTTCCCAGCCCTTCGCCCATTTTCACGGTACCGCTGAAGCCAATCGCGGCTGCGAGGAAGCAAGGTGTTGAACGGATTAATAGGCAAGTCGGGAGGCTAGAGTAAATATGAGAGTAACCACCTGGAGTTTACAAAAATGTTGAACATACATACAATGTAGAACATGCAACGTGCTCGACCAATATGGTCGGCGATCCTAGGATCTGCCTCCTTGGCAAGGGCCCACAATGCTTGGAAGCGCCATGGGTATGGATGAACAGTAATTATGGACACATCGCAGGGAGTGCTTGAATCAGGATAGTAGAATATCCACTCGACGTTACCAGGGCTGTGAGCCATCTTGCTGAGCAAACAATAAAACTCCGACTGGCGCAGTACTGGCGGTGGCAGGAGTCTCAGCTTGGTGGCCGGAG
Organism: Phylloporus aff. rhodophaeus; assembly: GCA_038094475.1. Taxonomy (NCBI): domain Eukaryota; kingdom Fungi; phylum Basidiomycota; class Agaricomycetes; order Boletales; family Boletaceae; genus Phylloporus; species Phylloporus aff. rhodophaeus. The sequence goes on from JBBPUD010000486.1 coordinate 1,525, forward strand.
TCTGACCGGTAGTCTTTGGTCCAGGCTGCCCTACTTTTCAGGCAATAACGAGATGAAGACAAATAACCATGAGCATTAGAATCGAGCGGAACCAATACAAGTACAGTGCGCGGCCGAGTGCAAACGCATCTCCGATCATTTACAAGAGCTGTGCGACCTTGTGGTTGACGACCGAGATCGCTTCCTTGGAAGCAGGTTTGATATCCACATCAATATTTCGCGGACAGCTTTTCAAGCCCAGCATTAGCATTAATCTGCACCATCCAAGTGTGGTAAGCGCACCTCACAAGCCCGTCGGTGAATGATGGCGATAGCGGGATTTCATTTCCATTCGCGTCCTTCTTTTTCGAGACGTTAACCGTGGCGATGATATGCGAAAACAACATGAATAGCATGTCGCTCCCCAAATGTCTACCAGGGCACACCCTGTCAAGCAAGAGGAGATACCGTTCACATGCAACTGACATGCAACATACCTCCGTCCAAATCCAAAAACGAAGGTGTAGGGATCGATCGCCGTTTCCTTGGCCTTGTCCGCCAGGTGACGTTCTGGTATGAATTCCTCAGGAGGGAACCCACTCTTGTCGTCTCTCGAGAGCGCCCTGTCAAGCCAGTCTGTTACGCGCTTCATTTCGGAACCAAAGGATGCATACCAGATATTCGAAAACACGATTGTACCCTCTGGGATGTAATATCCTGTGGGACCACGCTCAATCAACTAATGTGCTACAAGTACGTGCCGCCGACCACGTACCTTTGTAAAAGTCTGCCGTCCGTGTCGCACGAGGAATTCCAAGTGGAAGCGTAGGCTTCCACCGCAATGCCTCCTTGATCGTGGCCTGAAGATAAGGTAATGAGTCACGATCATTAGTTGTTGGTAGACGCTCTGTTCCGACAACTCGAAAGAGTTCCTCCTTTAGTTTTGCCTGGACTTCGGGGTATGATGCTAGAACAAGCATAAAGTTGACAGTCGTGGCGTAAGCCTAGGGTGTGGATCAGTATGGGTTCTTCCAGTGTGATCGCCTTGCACGCACAGTTTCTTCGCCACCTATTTGATCATGGTCGTCAGAACCAGAACGCAGCCACGAGCAGAGGTTGACACTCACCTCCATACAATGACCCTGCTACCCAAGCAATCGTATGCTCAATAGCGGCCTGCACATCAGGGTCGTCAGACTCAAACTTGTCCAGACAATCTGCTGTGAATGAAGGTAGGTTAGTCCCTTGTTCCCATTCCCTCTTGACATGTTCATAGGGACGTGTCATCATGTTTGTGATTGCTGCTCGTCCTTTCGCTGCAGTTTTGGGGATGTGATTGAACGGGACCCAATTGGGCAGGTATTTCACTGATAAACTTTTAAACAGAGCTCGAAGACGGATTGAGAAGCTTACAGGCAGGGAGAAAATCAACAAGGTATGTTCCGGGCATAGTTGCTTCTGCGACCATTCTTACAGTCTGCTCTGCTTCAGTCATGTACTGCGACAGGTCAGATCAAGAAAGCCAATGAGGTGTATCTTACCAAATCATCTGATGTATTTATGGGTATACCATATGTCACCGACATGATTATTCGTCCGACCGTGCTACAATGGGGCAATCAGTCACACAGTTTTATGGAGAAGCCTGGTCATCTCACAGACGAATCTGCTGTTCAAAGGTTTCAGGATTGCTTAACAGACCATCGACGCATCTCGCAGCAAAGTCACCAATCGAGTCATACTTCTTCACTGCTTCTGGACTTAGAGCAATGTGCGCGAACCTCCTTTGCTTTTTCCATTCTTCCTGGTATTGAAGAAAAGGCATAGCCTGCATACATGTGCATATCAATTCCTCATACACGCTCTAAAATACAAAACGTACGGCATCGATGCCCATGAGCTCACCGGCCATGGTAAACTTTGGACGATCAGAGTAGATCGTTGGCCGTAATTCCAACAAATCTGAAATGGCCTCCGTGGTGTTCAGAACGAGCAACCTGTTTCCCAGTACTTCTGCATACACGAGGTCCCCTGGACTACATAGTTAGCCATCGTCACAGCACATTGAAATATGCGTACCATATTTCTCTTTCCATTCGAGAAATTTGAACCAATTTTTCTCGCGGGGCATATCGAACAAGTTCCCGACCAAGGGTTTCCTAGGGGGCCCAGGAGGAACCGGGAATCCCTTTGATTGATCTGGATTGCGAAACTGGTTCTTCCAGAGGTAGATCATCAGCGCAGTGACGCCGGCAATGACACCGATTTCTGTGAACATCGTAGGTAGATGTGGGAATGAATTTTATCTTTGGCTGAAATGGGTTCTATATAGGAGAGAGGAACGCCCATGAAGTCACGCTGAGCTGAAGTAGTGTACCTCTTCGGAATAACATTACTGCCAGGACTCACAGAAGTGAAACACATCCACGGCGCAAGGGAAAGGAAGGTTGTATGTGTACATCTTCGCCGCACAGAGCGCGGTCCCAAATGTTCCGGAGCCATCGGGCCAAACATAGCTTTCTCACCCATCCATACTGCACTTTGTCCAATTTAATGGAACTGTCAGTTTTTGTCAATAACTTCCTGTATGGCCAGTGATAGACCCCGGTTCCGGACGTGCCTCTCATCATATAGCCCGGAAGACTACGATCGGAAATCTGCGCAGAAGAAGTTTTATATCATCAATCTAGATGAGATGGTGCAATACAGGCAGGTACCATTGTGTAAGGTACAGAGCCGGAATGGGTAACAAGGCAACACTGAAAGTCGCAGGCACCTCATTTATGTGGCACTTCGTGTGAGAGATGTCAGTACTTAAGCAGAGAGATCATATCGCGCCGAAACAGTACGTACGACCTTACGTCTTTCTTTGCATCTCAGAATGGGATGTACCGACGAACGTTCCGATGGACAAGAATAACACCGCTCGCAGAGAAAGAGACCGACCACGGGCCATGGCCAGAATGCAACAAGGATGCGTCGTCATGGCTCCTCCTAGGATACCGATCCAAGACATCCTGTCCACCCGTCCCTTTCACCTCTACAAAGTCGGGGAAGTCATTCCCGACGGAAGAAGGCTCCATGTGTCGCCAGTATCTCGTTGTGGGATTGGAAGAAGCTCCCCTTGCAGAAAGTATCCATGTCCGGAGATTAAATGTGTCAATTCGACTGTTACAACGAACCACTGCGGGACTCACCACAGGGAAGATTTCGGATTCGGACCTGGTGAACAAAAAGAGGGTGCGAGTCAGAATTCGACCAAACTTGCGAATGCGTTGAATACTGACATCGTATACGGGCGTGTTTGTGTTTCGCAGGGTTCGTCGCAATCTTTCGAATGATACCTAGCATCTGCAAATAAAAACGAGCAACCTAACATCTGCGGTCTTGCATCACCACCGGCGCATACATGCTAGAAGCAGGGAGAGCGGCTATGATGTGAGAGTCAGACCCACCATACTTGATGATGAATGAACCGCGACATAGAGAACCGCCCCAACATGACAAGGGGCAATCATGCAGCCTTTCCGACGAAATTGAAGGTTGAGGAGAGACCTTGATATAGCCATTACGGAGACACCAGCTAACAGTTTTCATGGAACCAGAAAAGAAAGGGTTCAAGTCCCTCCTGCTATTATTGCACGCGCGGTCACAAAGTACTGCTACAGCTCATTCATTGGCCTAATACCGACAATATTCAACATCCGGTAGTACACCAACTCGTGTGCCGTGCTAGCAATGGACTCATTCCGTCTAGATCGAGACAGAGTTTATAGAAACTAAGAATACAGGGCCGGTGCGTGGTTGGCACGAACGCAGTTTATGAGAGCTGTGCGACCTTGTGCTTCACGATCAAGATTGCTTCTGTGGAGGTAGGTCTGATATCAACGTCAATGTCTCGAGGATAGCTTTCAGATCCAGTATTAGCATTCACTCGCATTGTTAAGCTAGTGTAAACATACCTCACAAGCCCATCAGTATAAGACGGTGATGGTATAATTTCATTTCCATCGGCGTCCTTCTTTTTCGAGATGTCGACCGTAGCGATGATATGCGAAAACAGCATGAATAACATGTCACTTCCCAAGTATTTACCTGGGCAAGCCCTGTCAAGTAACATTGGATACGATTCCCATGGAGCTGACATGCATCTTACCTCCGGCCAAATCCAAAAGCGAACAAATCCGGATTGATAGCGGGTTCTTTGACCTTGTCTGCAAGATAACGTTCCGGTACGAACTCTTCAGGATGGAACCCGCTCTTGTCGTCTTTCGAGATTGCCCTGTCAACACCGTTAGTCACTTCATTGCTCAATAAAACGATACTTACCAAACGTTCGGAAGAACTATTGTACCCTTTGGAATATAGTACCCTATAAAATGACACTCAATTGCATGTTGAAGGCATGTTGCGTCCGTCATTACCTCTGTAAAAGTCTGCCATCTTGGTCGCACGCGCAATGCTCAAAGGAAGGGTAGTTTTCCACCGCAGAGCCTCTTTGATCGTCGCCTGTAGATATGGTAGCGAGTCATGATCCTGAAGTGTCGGTAAACGGTCTTTTCCAACCACCCGGAAAAGTTCTTCCTTCAGTTTTGCTTGGACTTCAGGATATAATGCTAGAGCGAGTATGAAGTTTAACGTGGTCGAGTAAGCCTGGAATGCAAGTTAGCCTAGAGTTTCCAGTCCGATTGTCTCGCACGCACAGTCTCTACACCACCTGTTCGACCTAGTTGTTGGAGCTAGAATACAAAAGTCAAGATGGGACTCACCTCCGTACAACGACCCTGCAGACCAGAGAAGAGTGTGCTCGACGGCAGCCTGCACCTCGGGGTCGTCGGACTCGAACTTGTCCAAACATTCAGCTGTGAACGAAGGTGGGTTCGTCCCCTGTTCTCTTTCCTTTTTGACGTGCTCATAGGGACGTGTGACGAGGTCCATGAGTGCCGCTCGTCCACTTGCTGCGGTTTTGTGGATGTGGTTGAATGGGAGCCAACCGGGCAGGTACTTCACTAGTGATCGTTGATCAAAGCTCGAAGCAGTAAAAAGAATGCCTTACAGGCTGGGATAAAATCGACGAGAAATGCCCCGGGCACAGTCGCCTCCGTGAGCATTCCTACAGTCTGCTCTGCTTCGGCAATGTACTGTGACAGGTCAGGGCGAGAAGGCAGACGAGGCGTGCACCTTACAAGGTCATCTGGCGTGTTTACGGGTATCCCATACGTCACAGATAAAATTATCCGCCCGACAGTGCTACAAGGCGCAATCAGTCCCGTGGTTTTGTGAGAAAAGTGTGCGGACTCACAGACGAAGCTGCCGTTCAAAGCCGTCAGGGTCACTGACCAGACTGTCGGCGTACTTTGCAACAAAATCCCCGACCGATTCATACTTCTTTACTGCTTCCGGACTCAGAGCCATGTGAGCGAACTTTCGTTGCCTCTTCCATCCTTCGCCGTACTGACTGAAATGCATGCTCTGCATGCATGAGGGTATTAGTAGTCACCATCGTGCACGTTGAATAGAGCACTTGCGTCGTTGAGACCCATGAGTTCACCGGCCATCGTAAATGTCGGACGATCAGAATAGATTGTTGCCCGTGACTCCAACAGATCCAAAACGGCCTCGACGGTGTTCACGATAAGCAACTTGTTTCCCAGCACCTCAGCATACACGAGGTCCCCTAGACCGCGTAATTAGTCATTATCAGGGCACAATGAAAGATTAATATTCGTACCGTACTGTTGTTTCCACTCGAGATACGTCAACCAATTTTTCTCGCGAGGCATGTTGAACAGATTCCCAACGAGTGGCATCCTGGGCGGCCCTGGTGGTAGCTTTGACAGATTGGAATTACCAGGTCGGTTCTTCCAGAGGTAGAATGTCAGCGCAGTCAGGCCAGCCACGACACCGATCTCTGTGAGCATTGTAGCCTTGTAGGTCGTTGGGTGTCGACGTTCGAATGTGAGGGGAAACGCGTCTACCAGCGGTGTTGCATTATTCAGCTCTAAATGAAGGTGGGCAGTACATGGTGGTAACAATTCAAGAAAGTATCCGACACAGCCTCGCCTGGCTTGCCTCAAGCGACCATCTTGAATCAATCATGTCCCGTTCAAACGGTATTTATTTCGACCTATTGATCTAATGGCACTTACGATTGTGAAGAATTGGATAGCCCAGTGCTGGTTGCTGCTTTGATTGGGCATGGAATGGAATTCTTCGCCAAGTATGAGCAGCATGATAGCATGGATGACCTCGAAGTGGCTATTATTCTTGCCAGAGAGGCACTTTCACTTTGCCCATCTAGACACTCCCTTCGTCCATTGGCTTTAGACCACCTCACAATCCTTCTCTCCGCCCGTTACGATCAGCTAGGGGAAAGTGATGATCTGGATGAACTCATTGTTCTCGCCCGGGAGGCATTCTCACTTTGCCCACCCGGACACACTGATCGCTCGAGGGCTTTGATCATCCTTGCGACTCGTCTCTCCTCTCGGTACGACCGGTTCAGGAGGGACGATGATCTGGATGAGGCCATCGTTCTCAACCGAGGGGCACTCTCACTTTGTCCACTAGGACACCCTGATCGCTCAACGCCTTTGAGCAACCTTGCACTTGTTCTCTACTTTCGATACAACGAGCTCCGGGATGTTGACGCCCTGAACGAGGCTATTATTCTCGGTTGGGAAGCACTCTCACTCTACTCGCCTGGTCACTCTGGTCGCTCAAAGTCTTTAGACAACCTCGCAGTTTGTCTCACCTGTCGATTCGAGGAGCTGGGAAGAATTGATGACCTCGATGAGGCTATTGTTCTCAGCAGAGAGGCACTTTCATGCCGTCAGTCAGGACACCCGTTTCGGCCAATGTCTTTGAACAACCTTGCAGCTCATCTCTTTGCTCGTTACAACCAACTTGGAGGAATCGACGGGCTGAATGAGGTAATTGTTCTTGATCGCGAGGCACTTTCACTCCGTCCACCTGGCCAGCCGGATCGTTCAGGGGCTTTGAACAACCTTGCACTCCACCTTTCTGAACGGTATAAGATGCTTGGGGTGGTTGATGACCTCAATGAGGCCCTGGTCCTGGGTCGGGAAGCTCTCTCACTTTGCCCATCGGGCCAACCCGGTCGCCCTGGTGCCCTCCATAATCTTGCACGTTATCTCACCTCTCGATACAAGCAGCAGGGGGAGATTGGGGATTTGAACGAGGCTATCGATCTCAACCAGGAAACACTCTTACTCCGTCCACCTGGACACCTCGATCGTTCAAAGTCTTTGCACAGTCTTGCAACTTGCCTCTCATCCCGGTACATCCAACTTGGAGAGATTGGTGATCTAAACGAGGCCATTCTCCTAGACAGAGAAGCACTCTCACTTCACCCACTTGGACACACTCACCGTTCAGCGACCTTGAACAATCTTGCACTTCACCTCTCCCTTCGATACGAGCAATTTGGGAGGTTTGATGACCTGAAGGAAGCCCTTGTTCTTGGTCGGGAAGCCCTCTTACTTCGCCCATCTGGACATCCAGATCGTTCGGAGTCCTTGAACAACGTTGCAAATTGTCTCTCCCTTCGGTACGAGCAACTGGGACGGATCGATGACCTCAGCGAGGCAATTGTTCTCAACCGAGAAGCATTCTCACTTTGCCCACCTGGACACGTCGATCGCTCAGCTGTTTTGAATGATCTTGCAGTTGGTCTTTCTTCTCGGTACGAACATCTTGGGGGAATTGATGACCTGGACGAGGCCCTTCTTCTCAACCAGGAAGCACTTTCACTTTACCTACTTGGACACCCGGATCGATCACTATCTCTGAATAGTCTTGCAGATTGTTTCTCATCTCGGTACATCCAACTCGGGGAGATCGATGACCTAAACGAGGCTCTTTCCCTCGACCGAGAAGCCCTCTCACTCCGCCCACCCGGACACACCGATCGTTCTAAATCTCTGAACAATCTTTCAATTCGCCTCTCCTGTCGGTTTGACAAGCTTGGGGAGATCGGTGACCTGAACGAGGCGATTGTCCTCGATCAGGAAGCACTCTCACTTCACCCTTCTGGTCACTCCGGTCGCTTAGCATCTTTGAACAATCTTGCAAATCGTCTTTCCTCTCGGTATCAGAAACTTGGGATGATTGACGACCTGAACGAGGCGATTACTCTCGGCCGGGAAGCACTCTCATTTCGCCCTCCCGGAAACCCTGATCGCTCGGGGTCTTTGAAAAACCTCGCAGATAATCTCTTCTACCGACAGTTACATCTCCAAGGGAGTGGTAATCTCAATGCAGCCATGCAAGACATACGAGAATTGTTCAGCTTTTTCTCTGAATTGGTGCATGTGTCCCATGCGATCTCTTTAAACGATCTGGATGCTGCCAAAGTATGGGCTGACACGGCTGAAGGATTTCATCACCCTACGACCCTCCTTGCATATGAAACAGCTCTTAGATTTCTTGTTGAAAACATGGCTTCTTTACCACCATTACCTCAACACCTTGCTCTTCTCAAGTCCCTTTCATCATCGCTCGCAGTAAACGCATTTTCGGCGTGTCTTCGTAATCAATCTCCCACGAAAGCGGTCGAGCTTTTGGAGCAAGGTCGGGGTGTTTTCTGGGGTCAGCTTACTCGTCTCCGCTCTCCGCTTGACGATGTCATCAGAACGGGGACCGAAGGCTGGGTGCTAGCAGCTGAGTTCACACGACTGACCACACTTGTTCGCAACATCCTCCAGTCGCCTTGTGCAGACCAACACGATCGTGTTTACCGTCTAAACCAGGAGTTACAAGAGGTAGTGTCCCAGATTCGTGAATTGCCTGGTCTCTCTCGATTCCTCCTTCCCTCGTTCTTCTCCAACCTCCAAGTGGCAGCCAGGGATGGACCTGTCATTATTGTGAATGCTAGCAAGTATGGGTGTGATGCCCTCATCATATTTGCCAACAAGGATCCTGTTTACGTCCCATTACCAGCCACGAAAGAAGATATCGGACAACTATGTTCAAAGCTCCATGGGTTGAGAATGCTTGTGACCCAAAGGAGAACAAGGAAGACGGTGACGGATTTCAAGTATCTCTTGCAGGAACTCTGGGACTTTGTCGTTTCTGACATTATCGATGTTCTCCGGGCAACATGCCCTCTCCAATCACGCATATGGTGGTGCCCCACCGCCGAGTTCTCTCTTTTGCCTCTGCACGCTGCCGCTCCGTATAGAAAAGGCAAAGAAGGCGTTTCGGATCTCTACATTTCGTCTTATACCACAACCTTGACTGCCCTCATTCGTGCCAGACGGCCACTGGATGTACCCAAGTCCGCGTTTAACAAGAAGCGTTTTGTCGCAATCGGTCAAGCAGACGCCCCCGGGTTCAGCAAACTTCATTCGGTCGATACCGAGCTCTCAAACATCCAACAGCACGTCCACACTGTTGCAGCGTTGACGTGCGTCCAAGGAGCAGACGCGCACACGTCCAATGTTGCCGCCAAACTGAACGAGAACGAATGGGTCCACTTTGCATGTCACGGGTTTGCGAGTCAGGACCAGCCGTTCGAGTCCGCGTTTGCGCTCTACGACGGCATGTTTACGATCCAGCGCATCATCCAAAGCACCCTGGAGAATCCCGAATTTGCGTACCTGTCCGCGTGTCATACGACCGTGGGGGATGAGGCGAGTCCGGACGAGGTGATCCATCTTGCTTCGGCGATGCAGTTTGCTGGGTTCCGTTCGGTCGTTGGAACGATGTGGTCCGTGGCGGATTCTCCGGCGACCAAGGTTGCGTCTACGTTTTACGCATTGATGGTGGACGAGGGTCGCCTGGATTATAGTCGTGCTGCATGGGCGCTGTGGAAGACGTTGAAGATGGTGGATATACCACTGGATCAACGCATTCTTTTTATACACCTTGGTGCCTAAGATACCCTGCCTTGTTTTCTGTTTGCTCTGCAGCTCTTTGTATTCGCTCTGTCAGCGCTATCCTGAATATTTTCTTTCCCTGGCGATCGATATGACAATCACCAGTGCATCCATAGTAAAGGAAACCGGGCACAAGACTCTGGCTTTATCGCTCCTACTCCATCTGTTCTGTGACTCTAAAGGATGGAGGGCGGTCGTATCAGTAGCCCTATACGATTCACTGGGAGTTGCAAACTGAAGCGAGTAAGGACCTCAGGGCCGTGAAATCTCCAGTCTTTATTGTACACCAAACCTACCCGCCCACAGAATACGCGACTACAACCAGCACACACTTCACCCACTGCACTGTGATCCCAGCACTGGTTCAGAAGGTACGAATCAACGCACATAAACAGGTAGAAATGACGGCTCACAATCACATTCCACCGACTAACATACACCAAGTACTCACCCATACAATGTATTCATGTCCACATCAGGGAGTCGAGCATCACTTGTCCCTAGTCGTCCCTCAGCAAGGCCAAGAATATCTAAACAAGACACCCACCGGCATGCCAAGCACCTTTATGGCCCCACCACATGGTAGGGAACCACTCGTCGATCAAATTTGCCAGAGTCTGAATATGCCCATATGCTGCGGGCTGTGGGCCACTTGGCCGACGCAGCGCAATGACAGTCAGAGCCAGAGAAAATATCAAAAGCACCGCAGAGTAATTGAGAATCTGAACGCAAAACAGAATAAGTTGTTGCAATCAACACGTTCCATCGCACTCGCCTGGATAGGACGCATGAACACCACGATCGTGGGCAGGAAGTGAATACTTGGCCCCACTACATTAACCGTCTGATCCAATGTCAAACTGATCGCAAGACCAAGCATCCAATCTACATTCAGAATCAGTCAATCAAAACACACGAACACGCAGTCACTCACGCAAAACAGGCTTCAGCAAAAGCAATGCAACATTCGGAGGACTTTTAAGAACCAGAGCTAAAGGGTGAGATGCGACCGTTGTGCCTTGCTCTGTTGTTGCTCTCCTCCACACCCTCTCGTCCCGAACAATATTGACAAGCAGCTCAGAGCTATGGAGCGCCAACGTCAACGGTCCCTGTATCGCTGCCATGTTCACGTATAAAACCCAGATGTAGCTGTATTCCGCGAGGGGAATGAAATACACAACAGTGGGCGAGTCTCCATATGGAAGGAGCGACCACGTTCCCAGAACACTTTCACGGAGCGTTGCGCGGTGGACGACGACGACGACGATTCCCCACAAGACATAGACAACAACAAGGAGCCAAAGAGTGACGACGACCTTTTGCACACCTCGGTGTGCTCTCCATGCGGATAACTGCTTTGCGGACGGCCTGACTAGCCCTTGTCCCCTGTCATCCATAACTCCATGCATACATCGTCCTGGTTCCGGGATGATCTGCGCGTGGTGGACCAGAGTAGCAGTGATGTCGAAAGGTGTGGAACTCCATGTCAAGATGTCTGCAGACCAAACACTTATGAGGGCAATAGTTGCTTGTAACAGGAGCGCGACGCCAAGAACTATGAGTGGTGCTTTGACGACGAGCACGGCCGGGCCTAAAGTTGACGTGGTATTATAGCGGGACCATATGACTGCCAACAAGCTTGAGCTGTAGGACACGATCAAAAGGATCGCCATCACTATATTGCATAGTGTGCCGTTTGGGTGGAACGAGCCATTCGCGGCCGAGAGCAAACGCAAGTTGGTGTTGAAGCGCAGCCGTCGCTCCGACGCCAGAGCGGAGCGCAAAGCGATTCCATGAGCGAAACCAGTGGCTTCTGTGCAAGCCGTGACCATCAGATTGAGTGCAAGGGAAATGAGTTCCCCCTCCAGAGTGTTCCCAAGCGGGATCAGCATAGCACCAGGAACTGTTGACTCTTGTGATGAATGTATCATGGCGCCCACGCATGTGCAGCAGATACCGAACAGTGCGGTAAAGCAAATCCCCATGAAGCCAACCCTGCGTGAAAGATTGTTCCGACCATAAAATTCGGGACACATTGTCTGTTTTGGTTCGGGATGGGCCGACTCAGGGTCGGTCGTCCCATGGCTGACTGCAAGGTGCTTGAGAAGAGGGGGGTTCATGTTACCGAGTAGGAGGAGGAGGAGGAGGAGGAGAAGTGGCCCTACCTGTGACGTGCGTTGTGCTGGTCAACTTGTGCGATCAGATCAAAGGCAGTGCCCGAAGCACCATTTAATTCGGACTTTAAGAACTTATCTTTAGGACCCAGTCGCCCAACATCGTTATATTACTTACTCCATATTCTTCCCAGCTGCAGTTTGAACCGGCCACAGAGTCCTTTCGTCGAGTATATGTCTGCGGGTCATGGGTTCATGTCAGACACTTGGCAATGGTGAGTGGTACTTTACTAATCCCTTGGTCCTGTCCACCTTATCCTCGGACGTATCTGCCCACACGGTCACAGGTTCCCCGTGTCGTACTGGTGGGTAGTAATGGGACGATGCTGATGGTTGGATGAGGTAATGACACGCCATTCATATCGGTGATGATGGCGCCAGTGGATAAGGCGAATAGTGCAGTGAGTGAAGACCGCATGTCGCTCGTACTACGCTGTAAAAGTCCTCAGGTATGTTGTTTTTTTCCCTTGTGATTTTGTGGATTAGACTCTTGTAAAGGCATTCTGGTGACGAGCCGCGTAAACCCCAAGAGTCAGTTAATGACATCAAACTGAAATTCTACACGAAAAAGGCAGGGTTCTCGCGCTTGGCATGGTGACTTTTATCGGATATGACTCCTGCCCGAGCTCGTCGAGTGACTTCGAGTGTCATGAGAGAGAATCTACACCGTGAGTGGCGCCACACTCAGGAAGGGATCTATGACAAGTTCCTGGAACGCTTCCTCGACAAGGCTCGGTCAATTAAGCTAGGCGATCCGTTCGACCTTTCGGAGACCTTCCAGGGACCCCAGGTGTCTCAAATCCAACTCGACGTCAGTGGTTTTAAACGCAACTTATGTGCTCTCTGTTTCATCCATGGGTGTTTATAGCGTGTCTTGGGTTATATCGAATCCGGCAAAGCCGACCGTGCCAAAGTCGAGCTTGGCGGTGGACGTCATGGAACCAAAGGGTACTTTGTCGAACCCACCATTTTCACGAACGCTTCCCCCCAATCCAAGATCGTCAGAGAAGAAATCTTTGGTCCTGTTGGTGTTGTCATCAAATTCAAGGACGAGGCAGACGTGGTCCACCAGGCCAAGGACACATGGACACTCGTCTTTTTCCGCGTCACACTTTCTTGAATGAACGCGTGCCTTTGATGTACCAACTGACACCGCCATCCTTTGGCAAAACCTCTCGTTCATCATACACGAATATACAGACCCGGCGACTCGCTCGTACAAATGATGCAGCCGTTCGGCAGGAATCTTTTCGGGGCCGCCCCTGATCCGGCGTACGATCAGCACCGTTCACCTAGTTCAACGAGGGAACTAACACGAACGAGCCTTCATCGATATCGTCCACCGCCACGGGTGAGCCCAGGAGCATTTGTGAATGTAAAGCACCGTGACGAGTGTCGGCTCTGGGATGTGCACAAGCCTGCACCTGGCAGGTTATTACCACCGTGATCTCGAGCTCCCCTTGGCCCTCATCGTCAGCAGACCCGATGTGATATGAGTCACCATCTTCGTTGATATGGTATCTCTGATAATTCAGTATCATTCAACGGGCCCATGAGGTGCTCTTGAACCGCAACCTCGCGTGTATTCGCCTCTTGGGCAACTTGGCGGAGACAGTGGGTCTGTTTTTCTACCCGACAAGTAATCTTGGTAAGCTCAGGGAGATCCAAGGCCATGCGTTCACATTCCAATTTTCTTACTGATCCTAAGCGCGCAGCCGGCCGTCCTCCCACACAACAGTAAGAGCACTCCAGATACAAATCCTACCGGAGCATCAGGGCCGCAGACGCGCTCGAGTCCACAATGATATTTGCAGTTGTATGTCCGCCTTCGGGTGAAAGACCCTTCAACCTGCCGTTTCTCTCCAACCACATTGGCAACTTCGACCTCCACACGCCTGGGTTGAAAACATTCCGGTACTGTCCAATTGTCCCTCTCAGGCCCGAAAGCGGTGTTGTATGAAGGTTACGGCCATGTAAGAGTGTCACACGACAAACGATAAATCGCTCGATTCTCCAATGGCACATACTACTACTGTACACGACGAACGGGATCCAAAGACATGGCGGCATAGGATGATGTACATAACACTACAGGCATTCAGACTACAAAGAGACCGATACTTCTGGTCAGGCAGGCGTGAGCGTGAAGATACAAGGGGGAGGATTTCCACCACAGAGGGGGCTCAGTGTGACAGTGCCTGCGGGACTGGAACTGACTTGTCCAGCCGAAAAGGTGGCGGGGGTGATCTATATCACAGTGACGACGTTTCAGTAAATATATTCACATTTCCATGCATTGAACGTACATCCGCTTCCAGAGTTACGCTCCAATGCTGATCCCCTTCAACATCCCACGTGATCCTGCACAACCTTTGGATCAATTATCGCGCTACGGTCACGTTGAAAGCGACTGGCCTGTACGTATCCTCATCGTCTGGCACGGGAGTGATTATCCACACTCCGTGGGAGTGGCCACAGAGGCGAAGCTCGCCGTTGTTCGCCTCGTTCGTGAACATTCCGTCCAAAAGAATATGGAACCTGTCAGTCCCCTTTTCTCTCAGCTCAAACTACAGACCAAACGTCAGTATGAAAGTAGCGTCGATGAGTGTAAAAAAAGGACCGCACAACTGGTGGCTCGGGCAGATCCTCGATGACGAGCGTATCTGCATTAGTCTTGCGCCGGACATGATGCTCTTTGGCGTTTATGTGGGTGCTGATAGTATGGGGTCCGGGTTTAACCATTCTGATACGTGGCAAGTTACGATGTCGAATGGGGTGGTTTGTGTGGTCTGTACTAGGCGAGAGAGAAGAGAACAGGGGGTTTTATCCTGTGAGCGAGGTGCGAGACGCTAGATCTCGGCACCTTGGATCCTTCTCCTGATCGGTTATCCTCACGCACCTATACTTCTGACCGCGCGGTTCAACTTAACCCCCTGCCCACTTCTTATCGTAATTTCGGACCTCGTGGTTCGCCAACCTGATAGTAATTCTAGATGGGCCTCGAAGGCCCACATCCCGTTACGTAGATCTACCGTCAGACGTCAAGCTTCGTTAGCCCGTCTTCCCCATACACTCACTGCTACTTCCAATTCCGTGTCATCGGTCCGGCGGCAGTTGCAGCTATAAAATATGACGGTCGTGCTAGTAAACATCCAACGGCGCAGGCAGGGGACCTTCTGCAAATTGCATTACTTACATATAAAATGAATAATGTGGTGCCTGGGGGTGGCGGGATCAGCACTGTTATTGGGCCGCACTTACGGTGTCGGTACAGTCTTCCGTCGTCGTCGAACAAGATTCAGATCCCTGGAGTATTCGTGGATTCGAACTGCCGTGGCGAGTAAGGGTCAGCAAATGAGTGCAACATTAGAACCCTACACCTGGTAGATTGTCACCACCGCAGTCCCGAGCTTGACTAGTCCATCGTCAACATGCCCAAATGTGATACATACGTGTGACCATCTTCGTCGATATCTATGGTATACACTCTGTCCAAAAGAGTCGGCATGCAGGCTTCGGCGTCAGTTGCACTTGTGGGGTGGAGGGGCAGATGGGTGGTGGATCTGCGGAGAAAGAGGGCAGAGGGCATGATGTTGGTAATTGAAGGCGATGGAGAAGCCAGTTCTGCAAGCAAGGTTCCAGAACCAGGCGCTTTCGCTGCCCATGAGGCATTCATGGTCCGTCAGCGCTCAGTCCACATCACTCGACGTACGAACGCATGTTCAAGTCGTTTCATTCGCAATCGGCAGTACCCCAGCTCTCTCGCCTCGCGTTCACCTTGAGGGCATCTTGACAAAGATGGGTCCATTTGATATATTCCACTGGAAAGTGATTTTGGCGCGATGGAGATCCAAATTCATGCGTTCCGAAGTTCGCATTCTGTGATTGAATACTGATCCTAGGGAGTGTGACCAGCTGTACGCGGTTACATGCCCTTCAGGCTCCGCTCGGAGAGCGCAGTAGATATGAACGCCGCCGCAGTATCAATCAAATTAGTTAGACCTGCCAGACACCTGAAGTTGGCGTTCAATGTGAAAGATTGGGTGGCTTTACTTGACTCTTGCAGTGGCAGTTCATCGGACACCGTCCTGCCAGTGATCCTCGGGTCCATTTGTCAAGTACTACTGTTCCTGCGGACCCCAAATGGCACGCACCAATTCACATCTGCAGGTGCGCTTCCATGAGGATCAAATCGATTAAATTTCAAGGATCAGTGGTTCTCCTGGCGCTGGACGAGCATCTTAGATAGTGAAATTTGTCCAAGTCTCGGAAACTACCGATGATCGCTTCTACCTACGATGAGTGGCGAGAGGCAGGCGGTCGCACATCACAAAATTTGCAGAATTGTGATAATCCTGCCTGGACAGGACCATGTCGTATAATGTGACCTAAGACGCACATGTTGACGAGCAGATGCTAAATAGAATCTGTATTCTCGTCCAAGGGGCAGAGACAGCGATAGGGATAGTGCAGAGTGATGAGACTCACTCTACTAGCAGGTAACTTGGTTAAGAATATCACTGGTGATAG
>JBBPUD010000487.1:0-18087 GCA_038094475.1 Phylloporus aff. rhodophaeus
CTACTACCAAAAGTTCATTCCCAACTTCTCCGATATCGTCACCCCCCTTGTACTCCTCACGAGAAAGGACCAGAAGTGGGAATGGACCCACCACCAAGAAAGGGTGTTCAATCGCCTAAAACTAATCTTCGCATCCACCCCCGTCCTTGCACTCCCCGATGTCTCTCGTCCATTCTTCGTCATGACCGACGCATCTCTCCTAGCGGCCGGAGCTATTCTTCTGCAGGAAGATAGCAACGGCGATTTCCATCCCTGTGCTTATTTCTCAAAGACCTTTGCTTTGGCGAAACGAAACTATGATATCTACGATCGAGAGCTCCTCACCGTCATCCTCGTGCTTCAGGAATGGCGCCAATATTTGCTAGGCACTAAACACCCTGTCACAGTCATCACAGATCACAAGAACCTGTCTTACCTCAAAGACCCCCATAAACTCTCTCGACGACAAGCTCGCTGGTCGCTTTTCCTTCAGGACTACGACATTGTCTGGAAGGTTACCCCAGGCTCCCAGATGGGACCAGCAGACACACTTTCCCACCGAGACCACGTAGACACCGCTGATGACAATGCAGACGCCTTCATTCTCCCCGATCCCGTAGTCATCTCTGCCCTTGACACCTCCTTAGTCAAAGGAATCCAACTGTCTTCTCCCTCAGATCTCCTTGTCCTTCGTGCCCTCCAAAACCTCGCCGATGGCTCTCCACTCTTTCCTTGCTCTGCTCTAGCCGACTGGTGTTATGACGATGCTCAGTTATTCTACAAAGGACGTCTTTACGTCCCTCCCACCTCTCGACAAACCCTCCTCGACTCCATTCATTCCTCCCCCACCACTGGTCACATGGGACAATTCTGCACTAAATCTATTGTCGAACGAGACTTCTGGTGGCCTGGTCTGGCCACTTTCGTCCGTAACTACACCGCGGGCTGCACTGTATGCCAGCAAAACAAAGTAAACACCCATCCTACCGTTCCTCCACTTCAACCAATCCCGTCCACTGTCTCCCTTCCATTCCGCCAGCTGTCTGTAGACCTCATCACCAATCTTCCCCATTCCAATGGCTTTGACTCGATCATGGTCGTGGTAGACCATGGCCTTACAAAGGGGGTAATTTTATGCCCTTGTACCAAGACTATTGACGCCGTGGGCATAGCCAAACTCTTCTTCGACCACGTCTTCAAACATTTCGGCTTATATGACTCTATCATCTCTGATCGTGGACCCCAGTTTGCCTCGGGACTTGCCAGAGAACTTGCCCGCCTCCTCCAATACGATCTCAAACTCTCCACTGCCTATCACCCCCAAACTGACGGACAAACCGAGCATACCAACCAGGAACTGGAAACGTACCTACAGATCTTTTGTGGTAACAACCCACATCAATGGGCGGATCACATCACCACTGCGGAATTCCATCACAACACGGCCCCACACAGCTCTACCAAGGTCTCTCCTTTCTCCTTGATGCTCGGATATGAGCCTAGGAACTTTCCAGTGATCGGAAAGACTTTCATCCCCGCCCTAGAAACCAGACTTTCCACTCTGGAGGAAGCTCGAAGAGAAGCCCTCACTGCTCATGATTCCGCCCGCCTTCTCATGACAAGAAGATCTACACAAAGGTTTTCCCCTTGGAAGGTAGGGGATCGCGTATGGCTGGAAGCCACCAATCTACGCATCCCTTACCCCTCACGCAAACTCACCCCAAAACGTCATGGCCCATTTGAAATCACTCGCGTAATCTCCCCCCTGGTTTATCAGCTGAAACTTCCCAGTACCTGGAGAATCCATGACGTATTCCACGCCTCCCTATTATCTCCCTTCAAACAGACCGATGTACACGGCCCATCGTTCCCACAGCCTCCTCCTGACGTGATTGATGACGAAGAAGAATACGAAGTAGAGGCTATCCTTGCCCACAAGGGAACCCCTGGCCGCTATCGGTACCTGACCACATGGAAGGGATACTCCTCCGCCGAAAACACGTGGGAACCCGAAACCAATCTCACACATTCCCAGGAGATCTTGAAGGATTATAAGAAACTCCACCGACTTCGATAAGACCTCATGCATCCGGGACATTGTGATCTCCTCGTGAGGCTCCTCCCTGCATGCGTGAATTTTGCTGTTCGTATCTCAAAGCATTCTGGATCTCTCTCCTTGCCTTCCTCACTATCGCACTCATATTCTTCTTACTTTGGTTCTTAACTCCGATCTTGGCGCACTCCTCTCTAACCCCAAAGGCATCCCCATCATTATGACCTCCGATACCCAGTCCCCTCTGGTCTCTCTACCATCCTCTCCTCACAGCCCCCCGGACATCAATGACCCGATGGCTTTACTCCGTACCACACCCGTCCAATCCCACCTTCTTCCCCCGAGAATCTGGAAACCTCTATTTGCCAGCATTCTGTGTAAACCCTCCCTGACTCTACTGCTCGAAAGGATGCCCCTTTACGCAGATGACCCTATCATCAAGGGACTAGTTTTCCTTTATCACGCAGTACACACAGCCCAAGTACTGCATTTCCACGTAGCACCTAATGACCTACCCGAAGAGTACGGCTTACCTATCCAGGAAACACAGAATGGCCTCATGGGCTGAATCCTGAAATTACTCCACACTGCTGACTTTCACAGCTTTGTAGCACAGATCCCTATCTCGATTTTATACCCCATCTTTCGTCCTATCTTTCTCTCTATGTACCCTGACGAGCGCGCAGCTTATTTAACTAGCATTAGCCTCTCACCTCGTAAAACTCCTTTACCCTCTCCTCCCCCGCTACCCCTGGCGTTACGCATTTCCTCCTCTCCCACTGAAGAGTCTCCCTCTCCCGCTCCTACCCCAGCTGTCCAACCACTCGTCGTCAAGGACAATATCATCCCATTCCTACTGGACCCTCCTGGAGGATTCCGTTGGATAAACCAACAAGCACTCTCGTATAACAGTGCTTACGTCGTCCAAGTTGGAGGATTGTCCATACTCTCTGCACCTACTCGTCTCCTCCATAACCCCTATGACCGACCTTCTGTGTCCCCATTCACCCGTTGCTTCCGATGCCACCGCACTGGTCACTAGAGACGAATGTCCTCTATACCGATGCCTCCACTGCCACGTTGTTGCTCCTGGTCATCCCCAGCGTCTCTGCCTCACCCTACAATGCACTACTTGTCAATGATGGGGACATGGACCCTCACGATGTCCGAGAGAGGTCTGCTTCCACTGTGATCGATTTGGACATACTGAGCCGCAATGTCCACATCTCCATGGGCCTGATCACCCCATGCCCTCCGAGGATGTTTGAAAAGCTTTCGGTTAATGGATGGAAGGTTGCGCCTGGGGCACAACTCTACAAGGGGGATAATGTTACAATTCTTCTCCTTTATCGGAACATCCTTCTTCTCACCTGTCGTATCTCGTTTATCATTCCTCCCTTTATCTTTGTAGAACGCAATGAGCATTCGCTCATTATCTTGGACCAATCGTCTATCTCACTGTTCAACCAGTGATACATATCTTCGCACAGGTTCTCTCCTTGGAGTCCCTGTTTCACCTTTGCATCCATTTCATTTCGCTATACTCTTTGATCTCGTTTCAGACAGCCTTCCTCCGCAGTTCAGCTCTCTCGCGCCGACTTAGTGATCCTACATTCCACGCTGTTCTACAGCCTTCTTTTGCTGCGCGCCTCGATCATATAAATACTTGAAGTAGACACTTGATGTACTCATACTCGATCTACACAATACAAGTGTACATCTCATGTCATCCCCTGCGAACACCTTGAGAACTCCTTGATGACGTTGTCGTACCTTTTCGTGAGCGTCCTTCATCAAACGAGTAACATTCGAACCTTCGTCCTTGCTTTGGTACACTTCGTGTAACACGTCTCTTGTCATTGTGATGACTCATTCCCTTCCATGTCATTCTATGACCTTCCACTTCCTTCGTCATTACGCTTACTCCTCCACATAGCCTTGCCAATGCCATCGGCTCTGCTTACTCATTCTTGCTTACTTTCTCGCTTTGTCACTTGTTCTTTGACATTCCATGACCTTCCACGGCTTAGTCATCATAGGGTATATATACCACACTCGCCAGCCATTGTACCTTAGCTTAGACCTCCTCGATTGTACCCACAATACACTCGGGTTCCCTTCTTGCTCACTGTCCAAAGATACCAGCCCTTCACCCCTTGTCCTTGACTGAGTCTTTGTGCTTCGGTACCTTGTCCTTGGACTTCCCTAGGTTGCACCTTGGGACTAGTCAACTGGGCCTATGTGCACCAGTACCTTGTCACCGTTGAGCCTCTGTGTGTCGACCCCTTGAGACCTAGCTTCCATTGAGGCTATGCTCGTCCCTACCCAGGTCAAGCATAACAGTCTGCGTTGTCATGTGGGTGATGCATGCGTAGTTGGTGTGTGAGCTGCATGCTGTTGCTGGCGGGGTGTGCTGTTGCAGTGGTGGTCGCATGTGCTGCTGGTGCTGTCACCAAACCCATTGTTGTTGTTGTTATCATGTGGTGGTGGTGTGCCATTGTGTGACCCTTGCTCGCCTGCCTCATCATCATTTATACCTGCATGGGGGTGATGGAAAGTTGTTACTGTAGAAAGGAGGAGTAAATGAGTAGATAGGATAAGGTGTACTCACCGGGATAGGCTTGACTGGAGTGAACACAGTGCTTCAAAGTGTCAGTGGACTTAGCAAATTTGCAACCAGTGGTCATGTGATTTTGTCCCCATGTTTCAATTCAGCTTGCCTTGACAACCTTTCTGACCACTTTGATCCCACCCCCCACCCTTAGTGTTACATTTTCTCTCTTTTCTCCTTGTTCCTTGCCTTGATCTTTGCCTCGTTTGTGCACAGACACGTCTCTCGTCACTGTGATGACTCATTCCCTTCCATGTCATTCTATGACCTTCCACTTCCTTTGTCATCACACTTACTCCTCCACATAGCCTCACTGATGCCATCGGCTCCGCTTACTCATTCTTGCTTACCTTCTTGCTTTGTCACTTGTTCCTTGACCTTCCATGACCTTCCATGGCTTAGTCATCATAGGGTATATATACTGCACTTGCCAGCTGTTGTACCTTAGCTTAGACCTCCTCAATTGTACCCACAATACACTTGGGTTCCCTCCTTGCTCACTACTTCACCTCCTTGTCCTTGACCGAGCCTATGTGCTTTGGTACCTTGTCACTGGACTTCCCTTGGTTGTGCCTTGGGACTAGTCATCTGGGCCTCCATGCACCAGTACCTTGTCACCATTGAGCCTCTGTGCGTCGACTCCTTGAGACCTAGCTTCCGTTGAGGCTACACTTGTCTCTACCTGGGCCAACCATAACAAAAGGTCTAAGCTACTCTTTACGACTACCATCATGTAGATTGTTACCACCATTCCCCCTCATCCATCCACAGACCCCCGCTGGGGAATCCCCTGTAGCGCCCCTGCCAAGAGCTCAGACTTGGAACCCCAGGAGGAAGAAGACCTCTTCACTTCTGATCACTCAGACAATGACATCCCTATCCCTTCAATAGAGGATACCACAGTTACCCTCACTGAATACTTCAACGAGGCCATCTACCTGCCCCGAGTTCCCACTCTGCCATCTTCCACTCCCCTTCCTCAGACTGGTAATATCTTCCAGTACCCTCCACACACCCCGTCCCCCATCATGTCTTCCTCCTTGAAACCTATGGAACTCCTCCTTGCATCCCCCAAGGCCTTTGATGGAAGCTACACAACTGCCATTCAGTGGTTGCAAATGGTCTACTTCTATCTTCATGTCAATGAAAAGGTCTATGACACGGACTCAAAGCAGATAGCCTTCACGCTATCATACATGACCAAGGGCTCAGCACTCGCATGGGCCAACAACTTCAGACAGGAGGCACTCTCCCACACTATGCCAACCCTAGGAACTTTTGCAACTTTCATTGCAAAGTTCAACAAAGCCTTCAAACACCAAGATGCCATTTGTGACACCATTAGGTGGCTGAGCGAGACCCGCATCAAGAAAAACAGGAAAGGGGATTGGACCCCCTCCCTTGATCACTATGTCCAGACCTTCCAGACCAAAATGGGTCTGGCGGGTATCTCAGACGACAACGTCCTCATTGGATACATATTTCGCCAATGCCCTTCCTACACCCCTCACAGATAAAATCTTTGCCATGGAAATGGTCCCCAAAACAATCAACACATGGGTAGACAAGGCCCTCGTCTTCCAAAAGAACTGGGAGCATGCTCACTCCATTTCCAAGCACCAGAAGAAGTCACATACCCCATACCAGAACTTCTCCAGATTCTCCTCCACCTGCACCACCAAGGACCCCGACACCATGGACGTCAATATCATCAAAGTATCCAAGATGACCCCCGAAGAAAGGAAGTGCTGCATCACCAAGAACCTATGCTTCCGATGCTGCAAGCCTGGGCACAGCTCGCAGAACTGCCCACACTTCTCCTCTTTCCCCACAGATAGGCCGAAGAAGACTTTGGTCAAGAAGGTCATAAAAGACGACCTACCCAAGCTGGAGGAGATTGAAGACGATGAAGAAGATGAACCACCTGCGGTAGCAGTGGTGGATTTCGTTCCCCAGGATTTTTGAAAAGGAGGACTCAGTCTACACAAGTACCTCCTTCCTCTACTCATACGTGTGCTCCTGTAGTTGTATCTAGCCCCTGCAAATCTATATCCATTGCACTACAACTTGTGGAGCCCTTGCACACCATGAAAGCTGTAGACACCCATGCCCTCATTGACAGCGGAGCTGACATCTACTGCATTGACTGCGACTTCATGAAGAAGCACAAACTTCCAACAAAGAAACTTGAAGTCTCTTTCCGCATCTGGAATGTGGACCAAACAGTGAACCAGAATGGACAGGTCCATTACACCTCGACTCTCTTCACAAACATAGAGGGTATCATGCAAGAAGTAACTTTCTATGTCATGTCTTGCGGCAATGAAAACATCATCCTCAGCATGCCCTGGCTGAAGATAACAAACCCTGTCATTGATTGGGTGCAGTGCACCCTCACTATCCCCGAATCTTGTGATCAGCACAAGGAGCTGTTCGCTCGATTTTCTAAAGACACTGAACACCATGAAGCCTTCTACACACACTTCAAACAGGCAACCCCACTGCCACAGCACCACCACGTAGACACGGTCTATGACTCCCGCCTCTATGACTTCCTTGAACACCATACACAGGAACAATACATACAACAAGCCCTTACCAACCGGACCTTGAACCAGATCATCTGTGGCAAAGGCCACTATTTCAAACCATCATACCCTCAGATCTTAAAGATCACCACCACCATGGAGCTCGCTGCAGCAGCTGAGCTTGCCAAGCCTAAGCCAGTCCTGCCACCGGAATACACCCAGTTCTCCACCATCTTTGACAAAGAGACGGCTGATCATTTACCCCCATCACATCCCTATGACCATGAGATCAACCTGGACAACTCCTTTGTACCTAAAGTTGGAAAGGTATACCCCCTCACTCCCACCGAACAGGAGGCAACAGAAGCTTTCCTTGAAGAAAACCTCAAAGCTGGGAAGATTCACCCTTCGAATTCTCCCTAGGCCTCTCCCTTCTTCTTTGTCAACAAGAAAGATGGGAAGCTTCACCCCTGCCAAGACTACCGCTACCTGAACGAGCATACCATTTGGGATGCATACCCACTCCCCCTCATCTCAGATCTCATTGACAAGCTTCGGACCATGAAGCACTTCACCAAGTTTGACATATGATGGGGATACAACAACGTACACATCAAAGAGGGTCATCAATGGAAGGCTGCATTCATCACCCACAAGGGGTTGTATGAACCCATGGTCATGTTCTTTGACATGACAAACTCCCCTGCCATGTTCCAGCATTTCATGAATGATTCGTTCAGAGACATGATCACTAAGGGATGGCTTGTCATCTACATGGACGACCTCCTTATCTTCTCCCCAGACGACGCAACACACACAGAATGTACCAAAAGGATACTACAGCACATGGAGAAACTCAACCTCCACCTGAAACTTGAGAAGTGCACCTTCAACACCTCAGAGGTGGAATACCTCGGAATGATCGTGAAACCTGGTCAACTCACCATGGACCCTGTCAAACTTGACGGCATTGCCTCCTGGCCCATGCCCACCAAGGTCAAGGACATATGGTCCTTCCTTGGCTTTGTGAACTTCTACTGCTGGTTCATTCCCAACTACGCCACAGTCGCACACCCCCTTCTCGACCTCACGAAAAAGAACCTCGCGTTCAACTGGACCCCGGCCTGCCAGCAGTTGTTCGACTCGCTTAAGGCACTCTTCCTTGCCAAACCAGTGCTGCAAATGCCAGATCCCTCTCGCCCCTTTGCCATTGCCACCAACACCTCAAAGTTTGCTTTGGGTGCTATCCTTCTCCAAACTGACGTCAATGGGGACTGGCATCCCTGCTCCTACATGTCCACCAGCTTCTCCCCCGCAGAATGTAACTATGACATTTATGACCGCGAACTCCTTGCCATCATCTGTGCCCTCAAGTTGTGGCATCACTATCTCCATGGCTCCTCGTTTCCCATCCAGGTATTCACAGATCACAAGAACCTGATGTACTTCCATGCTCCTTAGACCCTCAACCGCTGCCAGGCACGCTGGCTTTTTGATCTGTCAGACTTTGATCTGAAAATGATCCATGTCCCTGGAAAACTCCTCACTGGTCCTGATGTGCTCTCATGCCATCTGGACCTTCTTCCCTCCGATGACACCACTGACAACAAGGGCACCACATTGCTCCCTCCTTCCCTGTTCGTCCACCTCATCGACGCCTCGTTGCGTCACCTCATTGCCACCCACTCCGCTGATGACCCATTGGTCATGACTCACCTCCACGCCCTTGAAAAACCATTGCCCACCACACTTCGTTCCCATCTCTCTGACTGGACTTACTCCGATGGTGTCCTTATGTACAAAGGCCACATCTACATCCCCATGGATGAAGCACTTCACCGCTCCATTGTGGAGTGTTGTCACGACCATGAAACTGCCAGTCATTCCAGTTACTTGAAAACTCATCAGCTGGTCGCTCAGGAATACTGGTGGCCAGGCCTCGCCCAATTCATCCAGAAATACATCTCCAGCTGCTCAGTTTGCCAACAAAACAAGGCAAACACTCACCCCACTGTGCCCTTGCTTACCCCCATCTGCTCCCATGCTTCCCGTCCTTTCTAGCAGATCTCTTGTGATCTGATCACTGATCACCCCTTCTCAGATGGCTTTGATTCTCTCCTGGCCATGGTAGACCATGGGCTTACTAAGGAGGTAATTCTTTGCCCTACCAAAAAAACATGCACCATGGAAGGAGTGGTGACACTCTTTTTCCACAAAGTCTTCCTCCGTTTCAGTCTCTATGACAAAGTAATCTCTGATCAAGGATCTTAGTTTGCCTTGGCCTTCGCAAAAGAGCTCAGAAGGCTCTTGAACTACAACCTCTCCTTGTCCACAGTATATCATCCACAGTCTGATGGAGAAACAGAACGCGTCAACCAAGAGGTTGAAACATACCTCCAGATCTTCTGCGGATCCAATCTGGCCTCATGGTCGACTAAAATCTCTCATGCAGAATTCGCGCACAACCACCATCCCCACTCTGTCACCAGCAAATCACCGTTCTTCCTCATGATGGACTACAAACCCCATGCCCTTCCCACAGTAATCACCGACTCCCACATCCCCACCATTGAAACATGCCTTCAAGAGCTATCCACAGCACGTGATGAAGCTCTTACCACCCACAAACTTGCCCACCAAGTCATGGCCTCTCATACTCGCCAAGGCTTCTCTCCTTTTGCCAAAGGAGACAAGGTCTGGCTAGAGGCACGAAACTTGAAACGATACATTGCTAACCCCAAGTTCACACCCAAAAGGGAAGGACCCTTCACTGTTGTGAAGGTGTTATCTCCCATCACGTATCAACTGCACCTCCCCAAAACGTGGAAGATCCAGCTGGTCTTCCGTGCCTCCCTCCTAACTCCCTATCATGAGAACTCTGTTCATGGCCCGAACTATCCAGCGCCACCCCCTGACCTCATTGACGGCGAAAAAGAGTATGAGATTAAGAAGATCTTGCACCACAGAGGAGCTCCAATGGCCCGTTCCTTCCTGATCCAATGGAAGGGATATATGGTGGAAGAAGACTCCTGGGTCCCTGAGCAGAACATGAAACATTCAAAGTCTGCCCTGGAAGCTTATAAGAAGCTTCACCCCTCCGTCTTCACCCCTCAGTCCCCTGCTCCCAAACCATGATGATGATAACCTCTCCCACTCGCCCCATGCTCATCTGCTTTGAGGATGAAGAAAGCTCTCCCTCCCTGCCTGACACATATTCCAACCTCTATGCATCATTGTACACCAACGCCAACCCACCTCCATCATCCCTTGCTGCCGCCACCGTTGTCAATAACCTCTCCAGTCCTCCTTCACCTCGTTCCACTCCTCATTCCCCATCCCCAGAGCACACATCCTCATCAGAGGATCTCCCAGTTATTGAATCCATAGATACCCCTGTCTATGCAAGCTGCCTTCGGGACGGCACCCCCAATGTTGATTATATTCACAACGTAAACTACCACTTTTCCAATCCTCATCTACAACTTGTCCTTGGCAATCACCTTGACTTTGGCTCTCCTCTGCACACCCTGCAACGTCTCCATCTGTACCTCACCACCATGGACCAAACCATCAGGGAACTTGATGCTATCCCCACCACACGCCCTGCCACCAGATACCTTATTGATGCCCACCGCAATGCCCTTGGGGCATTCCATATTCTTGCCCACCAGTTCACCTTCGGTGAATTCCTTGGCGATATCAACCGATACAATTGAGAGCTAGTCCATGCTCTCACTCCACTGGCTCCCTCTGCGTCCTCATCCCTTTTACTTCCTGATGAACTTGAAGTCCTTGAGCATACTGACCACTACTGGACAGGCAACGATGAGAAGTGAAGAGGTCTTCTTCCTCCTGGGGTTCCAAGTCTGAGCTCTCAGCGCTGCGGAGAATTTCCCAGCAGGGGTCTGTGGATGGACGAGGGGGAATGGTGGTAATGATCTACACGATGGTAGTCATAAAGAGTAGCTTAGACCTTTTGTTATGCTTGGCCCTGGTAGGGACGAGCGTAGCCTTGACAGAAGCTAGGTCTCAAGGAGTTGATGCGCAGAGACTCAACGGTGACAAGATACTGGTGCACGGAGGCCCAGATGACTAGTCCCAAGGTGCAACCAAGGGAAGTCCAGTGACAAGGTACCAAAGCACGTAGGCTCAGTCAAGGACAAGGAGGTGAAGGGCTGGTACCTTCGGACAGTGAGCAAGGAGAGAACCCGAGTGTATTGTGGATACAATCGAGGAGGTCTAAGCTAAGGTACAATGGCTGGCGAGTGCAGTATATATACCCTATGATGACTAAGCTGTGGAAGGTCATGGAACATCAAGGAACAAGTGACAAAGCAAGAAGGTAAGCAAGAATGAGTAAGCAGAGCCAATGGCATCAGCAAGGCTATGTGGAGGAGTAAGCATGATGATGAAGGAAGTGGAAGGTCATAGAACGACATGGAAAGGAATGAGTCATCACAGTGACGAGAGACATGTCTGTGCACGAATGAGGCAAAGATCAAGGCAAGGAACAAGGAGAAAAGAGAGAAAACGTAACACTGAGGGTGGGGGGTGGGGTCAAAGTGGTCAGAAAGGTTGTCGAGGCAAGTTGAATTGAACTGTGGGGACAAAATCACATGACCACTGGTTGCAAATTTACTAAGTCCACTGACACTTTGAAGCACTGTGTTCACTCCAGTCAAGCCTATCCTGGTGAGTACACCTTATTCTATCTACTTATTTACACCTCCTTTCTATAGTAACAACTTCCCATCACCCCCATGCAGGTATGAATGACAACGAGGCAGGCGAGCGAGGGTTGCACAATGGTGTACCACCACCACATGACAACAACAACAACAACAGGTTTGGTGACAGCGCCAGCAGTGCGTGTGACCACCACTACAACAGCACACCCCGCCAGCAACAGCATGCAGCCCACACACCAACTATGCATGCATCACCCGTGCAACAACGCAGACTATTATGCTTGACCCAGGTAGGGACAAGCATAGCCTCAATGGAAGCTAGGTCTCAAGGGGTCGACACACAGAGGCTTGACGGTGACAAGGTACTGGCGCATGTAGGCCCAGTTGACTAGTCCCAAGGTGCAACCAAGGGAAGTCCAAGGACAAGGTACTGAAGCACGAAGGCTCGGTCAAGGACAAGGAGTGAAGGGCTGGTACCTGTTGAGAATCAAGGTCTTATCTTGTCTATAACCTTGATTTGGAACGTTGACACTATTCACTGTATTATCAATTAAGATAAGATGTTTCTTATTGTGTCATTCATGCTTACACATTCTTATCTATGATGTTATTTTACATCATTATGGTGCAATATTGCATCATCTCTTATCAGCCAATTGGATTGTTCTTCTAGAACATTCCTTTCTATTATCCAATGGCATTTTTCACTCTTATCTTTCATAAGTTTCAAACTCCTATTGAATTAGATACAAAGAGTGTATATAAAGGATAGGACCTTCCTACGACGTCCTAACAAGTTTTTATCAACTACTTCATCATCATCTTAAGTGTTGAGCCCTAGCTCCACTTCATCTCTATCAAAGTCACTACCCTTTGTCTCAAGAGCCTATCCTCATCTCAGTGAGTTCTCACACTGAGTCTCTGCCTTCCCGTTCTCCACTGCTGTAGAAGTATCATCTTTGAACTTCTATAGTACCTTTGGACAATGAGCAAGGAGGGAACCTGAGTGTATTGTGGGTACAATCAAGGAGGTCTAAGCTAAGGTACAATGGCTGGCAAGTATGGTATATATACCTGTCAAAATGTAACTCTGGACTTCTGGATCTCTCTTCAAAGCAACTCTGGAGTCTTCTCCTTCATTTCATGCTCTTTCCCTTTTGGACTTACTGGATCCCCCTTTGGTCTAGTAATGCCTTGTGCATGCAGCGTTGTGGCATCCCTATTCACTCCGAATTTGTGTTACTGTGCCCATTGTACTTTCCTAATGCAGTACACCTATTTTCACCTATTCCGCTCCGGAGTATTCTGGAGTTACACACATGCATGTCTTCAACCTACTTAATCCTTTGAAATTTCCTTCACTCACCTCAGTTGTGTTCTCACCCTTGATAGCATAGTCTGAGGTGAGGTTTCCTTTTCTTTAGTACAGACACTATACTTACTTTACTTAGTTGGGCATTTGCTGCCCCTATTTAGGTTTTGACAGGTTATGAGCCCTGCTAGTGCACACTAGCAAGATATATCGCTCCACACAACTCCGCTCCAGAAGCATACATTCCGTCCATAGTCCCGATGCATTCTGGGCCACCTCCAATGCCATCTGAATCACATTCCTCTGCTGCCAAGTGCCCTGTTCTGCTCGGACCTAGCAACTTCCAGGTATAGAAATTGTGCATCTTTGCCAAGCTCCACCGAGAAAAGGTTCTGGATGTCACCCTCGGAACCGACACCTGTCTACCTTCCACAGATAGCTTTGCGACCCCCAGCATATCCACCAGGCAGTCCCCCAGATCCTCCACCTCCATGCTGTCCTCACTGGACGAAGTCCAAAAGTGGAAAGAGTGCAACAAGAAGGCACAGGGCATCATTCAGGACCACATCTCCAATGCCTTCCTCCTAAAGATGGTGCATCTTACTTCTGCCAAAGGCCTTTATGACACACTTGTTGCCCTTTACCAACAGTCCAATCTCCCTTCGGCATTCTACTTCTATTGCCAGCTCTTCTTTGCGCAATGGAATGGTACCTCCAACCTCTCTGAGCACATTGCCTCCATCTGGTCACTAGAAACACACCTCACCAGAATGAAGTACTCCATCGACTCGAAGATACTCACATTCATACTCCTGAACTCACTTCTGAAAACTCCAGAATGGAAGACCTTCACATCATCCGTAATCAACATGATCAAGAAGAGCAAACTCACCTTCGACACCATCAAGGTCTGGATACTTTCAGAAGACGCATGCCTGAAACTCTTCGCCAGAACCAACTCCACATATTCCGCTAGCACCAAAAATGAGCGGAGGAAGGACAGGAAGAGGTACTGCGAGCACCATAAGACGACCGGACATAATACAAAGTGTTACAATTCTTTCCCTTCATCATCACGTCCTTCTTATCTCTCGTCGTATCTCCTTCTTTGTTCTTCCTTCGATTCTCGCTGAACATGACGAGTATTTCCTCGTCATCTTAGATCAGTCTTCTATCTCGCTGTTCAACCAGTGATGTGTACATTCGCACAGGTTCTCTCATTGGAGTTCCTGTTTCACCCTTACATCCGTTTCACTTTGCTATACTTCTTGATCTCGTTTTGGACAGCCTCCTCTGCAGTCCAGTTCTCTCATGCCAGCTTAGTGATCCATTCTATCATGTTCTTTGACCTTCCATTGCTGTGCGTCTTGATCGTATAAATACTTAGAATAGACACTCGATGTACTTCATACTTGATCTGCACAATACAAGTGTACATCTCATGTCCTCCTTGTCCTTGAGAAGATCTCTTTGACGACATTGTCGTACCTCTTTGTGAGCATCCTCTGTCAAACGAGTTCGTTCAAACTCCTTGTCCTCGCTTTGGTACACTTAGTGTAACACAAAGGAGTGCAGGAGCTGGAAGTACTGGTCGCAGGAGTTGAAAGAAAAGTATGGAAAGGACAAAGCAAATGTGGCGGAGGGATCTAGTCCAGGCTCCGACCCTCCGGATAGAACAAATGTATCTAACGATCATGTAGACCGAGCCTTATACCAGTGCATTCAGGCTTATGTGATGTCCGACTCTGGAAAATCACCAAACCCAGTCATTATCATCAACTCCAGAGCTACATCACACATGGTACTGCACCAAAACTGGTTCTTGACCTACTCCGTCCTCCCTTCACCCCACTCAATCCAGTTCAGAGATGACTCCACTGTACGTGCCATTGGCATCAGATCCGTTCTTCTCCGCTCTTCAGCACATGGAAAACACTATGAGATCTTCCTTAGCGGGGTCCTACATGTACGGGAGTTCACTCTATCTCTAATCTCCATACTGCAACTGTTGCAACTGGGCTTTTGTACAACATTCCCTGGAGAATCAAACTCCTGCTCCATACGGAAAGGCTGGAAGACTTTCTTAGTCGGACTCCATCGGAATGGACTATATTATGCGAACGCCACTCCAGTACATGCTCCTGAATCTAGCCTAGTGTCCATGGACATAAATATACTTCACAGGCGCCTAGGACACATCACAGTTACAAGGATCCAAGACATGGTCTGAAAGGGGTTTCTCCAGGGGATCGATGGACTTATGGGTTCCCCAGAGTTCTGTGAGGCTTGTACGACTGGAAAAATGAGGAAACTTCCATTTAAGGCAAAGAACGAGGTATGGATGTCTAAACCTCTGGAGATGATTCATATGGACGTCGGAGGTCCGATCACTCCGGTGTCCTGGGAGGGTTACAAGTACTGGCTCCTTATTGTAGACGACTTCACCCGCTTCCCTTGGATTTACTTCCTATGACAGAAAAGCGAAGTCAGGGACACCTACATACCTCTGCTGGAAATCTGACTCTCAGGCATTCTTCCACACGGAGGTTGGTTCAGAAATGTTCTCTGACCTGCATGTCAAATTTATTCGGAGTGATGGAGGAAGTGAGTACACTAACAAAGAGTTCCGAAACGTACTCCAGAGCGACAGCACCATCCTTGAAATGTCTGCTCCATACACTCCCAAACAAAATGGACTTGCAGAACGCATGAACCAGACACTCTCCCTCCTGGCCAACTCCATGCTCAAAGATTCAAAACTTCCAAAGTCCTTTTGGACCAACACAATGACAACTGCCACATACATCTCCGCTCGAAGTCCAACTTCCGCCCTAAACGGAATTACTCTGTACCACGCCTTATTCAAGTGATTCATCGACCCTACATTATTCCACCCCTTCAGATGTATTGCATACACCCTCATTCCAAAGGAGCAGCGGGATGGAAAGTTCTGGTCACACGGCTGAAAGTGTATTATGCTCAGATACACTCATGGACAGCAGGTGTATAAGCTCCTTGATTTGGAACGACAGACCATAATTTCGAGTTGTCATGTCACCTTCAATGAGTCTGGTAAAATCTCTGACTCCGAAGCTGCCCCTTGGACTTGTGCATCTGAGGGTCAGTGGGAGGGCATCCGAACCATCCATAACTCTGAATTGACTCCCGAGGACAATGATGAGGATGAAGGAAGTACACCTTGCTCAGACTCAGTGGGAGCATCTTTGGATCAAACCGACGATGTCACAGACCTGGTTGAGAAGCTGAACAAACTCCATACAAACTATCAAAGGAAGTCCCAAGTCTGATCCTAGAACTGGACCTGACACACCCCAAAACCCCAACATCACCTCCGGCACAGAAAGTAGTGGGAGTGCGCAGAGGAAACCACATACAAAAACCAGCTGATAAGAACAGAGATTACCAGCGCACTCTGGACGAAGAGGAGCGATGGAAACGGGGGGAGCCGGAAGACTCAGCTGACTCAGCCGAGGTAGAAGGTGTCCTATCCACCAGCAGGTGTTGAGAATCAAGGTCTTATCTTGTTCTGTAACCTTGATTTGGACGTTGACACTATTCATATTATCAATTAAGATAAGATGTTTCTTATTGTGTCATTCATGCTTACACATTCTTATCTATGATGTTATCTTACATCATTATGGTGCAATATCGCATCATCTCTTATCAGCCAATTGGATTGTTCTTCTAGAACATTCCTTTCTATTATCCAATGGCGTTTTTCACTCTTATCTTTCATAAAGTTCAAACTCCTATTGAATTAGATACAAAGAGTGTATATAAAGACTAGGACCTCCCTACGACGTCCTAACAAGTTTCTTATCAAACACTTCATCATCTTAAGTGTTGAGCCCTAGCTCCACTTTATCTCTATCAACAAAGTCACTACCCTTTGTCTCAAGAGCCTATCCTCATCTCAGTGAGTTCTCACACTGAGTCTCTGCCTTCCCGTTCTCCACTGCTGTAGAAGTATCATTCTTGAACTTCTATAGCAGGTCCAATCACGAAAGTGTCACCGAAACACCAGACATACCAGGCGCATTCCTGAATGCAGAGGAAGAACTCCAAGAAAATCTGTTTGCCAGAATAGCGCACGGACCGAACGGAGAAGACCTTCTGAGGTCGATCAAGGACACTTATGGACAATCCGATGCAGACCTATGGAGATTGGCAGTCGAAGAAGAGCTTCTACAGTAAGTTTTAATGCCAACCATGTGTATGAAACCGTCCCCCTTCTGGAAGGCGTCACTCCAATCACCTTCAAGCCAGTGTTCCAGATCAAGTGAGATGAAAACAGAAAGGTGGATAGGTACAAATAGTGGTGTGCTGGGCTCGGGCTCAAGCCTTGAGCCTGAACCAGCCCGGCCCTTTAAGCCCAGGCCCAGCCTGGCCTTCCTTCAAGGCTTTAAGGGGCTCGGGGCTCGGGGCTCGGGCCTCCTTTTTGGCCAGCCTTGGGCCTTAGGCCTGAGCCCCGGCCTAGATTACCTAAACTGTACAGTTCAACCTTCGTATCGTGTACCAAATATAGTGTCCCGTTTGTTCCTCATCCCCATATAGGACCTTACCGGCACGGAAAATGAAACATCTCGACCGAAGCGGTCCGTGGCACCGTCGGCTAAATTACGCGATCCAGCCAATGCGGCCACACAAGAGCTTCGTTCCCACCAGCATGCTCAATCCTCAGCCAGTGTACCACAGCCCAACAATGATTTGTCTGACCCAGTTCCTGTGAATGGCGACACACCTTCATCTGAGTTAAAATCAACCTGCAAGCGGAAAAATGGCACTATCGCCATCGTTTCTGGCGATGAGGAGGACACAGCTCTGGTTAGCAAGGGCAAGTTGTATTGTTTTTGCTGTCGTTCGTGCTAATTGAGTTTGGTCTTTAGTTACTA
>JBBPUD010000488.1:0-18041 GCA_038094475.1 Phylloporus aff. rhodophaeus
CTCATCTTCCCCACACTCCTGAATCACTTCACTCAATCCACTGGCTATCACCAGTGATATTCTTAACCAAGTTACCTGCTAGTAGAGTGAGTCTCATCACTCTGCACTATCCCTATCGCTGTCTCTGTCTCTTGGACGAGAATACAGATCCTATTTAGCATCTGCTCGTTAGTCTAGCCATGACTCGCTTTGTGATTGCTGTGTCCTGTCTTGCAGAATGACAGGGACATTGGATATAATGAACCCAGCCTTTGGAAGTGTGCATGACGAGGCCCTTGGGGTAGCATGACAGGGAGTGATAGGAGTTGGGGTGGAGTCCGTGGCTCTTGGGAGTCTGCTTAGCAAAGCACAAGCAGAGGAGTTGGTGAGGGACCGCCCGTCCTGCTGTCCAGATGTGTGGGGGTGTGGGGCCAATGCATGGAGTTATGTTAGAGGGTGTGCAGTACCACCAGTGACTGGTAGTGGAGAGGTGGTCGCAAAGGTGGACATGGGGACCTGTGTGCTGTGGGGCGGTATCCGGATTGTCAACGAGGATGAGCTTGAGGGTGGTGGGCATGTGGTGTTCATATGACTGGTACTATTTGGGGTGACGACCGTTGAGAGTGTGTGAATGGCACTGATGAGCATGTCCACCTCTGCTCGCATTCCTCTATTGGACATGGAGATGATGGTAGTGAGCTTGTTGATTTGTGCTTGCACCCCCCAGATGTCACTGGTGAGGGACTTGTAGACAGAGCGTAGCTTCTCACTTGAGGCTGGTTGGACGAGCACAGCTTCCCCCATCAACAAGTTGTTGGTGTCATGCAGGACCGGTGCAAGGGTGTCGCTGTGATCTGTTTTGTAGGTGTGCAGTTTGTCAAGGAGATACTGGATTAATGTGTCATGCTGGAAGAAGGGGAAAAAGAAAGGTAGCAACCGGTACATAGTAGTGCTTTGTAATGAATGACCTACATGTTCCTATTCAGCCCACCCGCCCCACCAGTGCACTTTTGCTAAAGGCCAACGCTGGCCAACTAGTGTGAACATGAAGTGGTATTGAGCACCTCCCCGTTAAAAGCAATGGGTTGAGAAGGAGCTCCAGATTGCAGCTCCTGAGGTTGCTTCGTCAATCCACCACTGGATAGTGTCGTGGGAGAGTGGCTCATGGGGCTGCACAACGTCATTTGCACCAATTGTGGGAAACACACAGTCCTCTGGCTCAAGTCCACGCTGGTAATGGAAGACCTTGAGCCACTTGATCCACATGAGCAGCCAGACAAAGCAGTCTGCACCAGGTAGGTCAGGTTGTGGGTACACCTTGTAGTGTGTTCCTAGCCAGTGGCCATGCACTCATGTGAGTTATCAAGATTAAATGCTAGCACTGAACACTGCTCACCTTGCAGATTAGTCTCACCCTGTCCCTTGTCAACCTTGCATTGCCAGCCCTTCCTATTCCAAAGATCAAAATGGACTGACAGGTCACTCAGCATGAGTGGCTCATGTGTGAGGTATTTTTACATGACATGGCCAGTGGATCACAGATCAGGTATGGTGATGTCTTGCCACCTTACTTTGATGAGCTCAAAGCACCTGTTGGGAATTGATCAAGGCTTCCTTTGATGTCTTGTACCTTGAAACTTGCCTGGTCCACAATGTCCAAGTGGTGGCATCAAAGGCAAGTTGTTCTAGATGGCGGCTGATGAGCTCTCGCTTCTTTTGGACCATCTGCAGATCGGATGCTGCGAGGTCCTTGCTGTTGAAGGCTTGTTGTAGCAAGGACAGTGCCTGCTTGATCAATGGGCATGATTGCAAGGCCCATTCAAGCATAAGGCCCATGAAGTCCTTCGTCATGGGTAGTGAGTGGGTCCAGTTCCCATCCTCCAAGCTCACCTTATGTTTAAGTGAGCTCATAATGTCCTCAATTTCAGCTAAGTCTGTTGGATTGCCTTCCCACCACTGATTGGCCTCCACAGAACCTGTTCCCATCACTGCATGGTTGTGTAAGTCATGTGTTGCAGAGCACTGTGCATGATAGGAACTGAGGCATGCATGCATTGTCCCACAGGTCCTTGAATGCAGCATGGACACCTTCAATTGTTCCTTTGTTGTGATTTTGATGGAAGCCCTTGAAGGTGAGGAACAGGGACAAAGCCTTGTCAGAACAGTGGTTAGGGATGCAGTCAAACACAGTGCAGAATCTGGGATCACTGTAGGGATCCTCTTCAGAACTCTCCACTGCCAAGGCTGTTTGTTCACCTGAGTCAAAAAAATGGCTGGCAAGCCATTCTTGGCCATGCTTGACATGACCAATGTAGCACTTTCTTGTATTCCTTGCTTTCAGGTGGGCTTCTTTCCCCATCTCTTTGAGCTGCTGAATAACCTTTAGTGACTTCTCAGGAGGTGGTAGCCTCTTTCTATGCATCTTCTTTGGGGATTTGGGCAGCTGAGGGCTCTTTGTGTGGGAAGCTCTTGCCTGGCCCATGTTGGGATAATGGAGTCAGACCACAGTATTCATGCACGTTGGAATGTAGGTTATTTGGTAGGGCCAAGTCCATCAGGGACAATTTTGAAAAATCAGTACTGGCGGCCACCCAATCTTGATTGCAATTACAAAGACTCATTCCAACCATCTCTGAGACAGGACTCTCATTATACTGTTACATCATAAACTGCCACTAGGAATACAATAGTCCTATTGCTAGTCAATGATCTTGATTCTCAACTCCTGACTCCCCGTCTGACTCAGTGGTTAGATCAATCACAGAAGTAGATGGCCCAGCAACAGGAAATTGACCAGCTCTGCACAATAAACTTTGTACCCGGAGTTCTGCTTGCTGATGGGCTTGATGCCCCACATTGGAAGTTGACATTTGCTGGTGAGGTTTTGTCATTGTCACAGGCCCCAGAAAAAAAAAGGCAATCACTGACCACTTCAACGAACAGGTTTTGCACATGGGCTGCTTCATCTGGAAGAGCATACTCAACAATACATGCTGGCAAGGTAAAGTACATGTCCTCAAAACCCTTGCTTTGTGGCTCACACCACTGCTTAGTCCTCAAGCAGACAAGTAACTGGATTGCGGTAGGCATATGTGCCAAATCCCCACCACGGCAGCAAATGTTAAAGATGGCAAGGTGTGAACCCACAGTGTTGATTACACAGTGGTTGATGAGTTGGAGTGTCGGGATAAAACATACCTGGCCAGTGCTATGGCCCTGCATGGAGAGCTGGTTGATATTAGTGTCTGTGGTGATTCAAGGACTGGCCACAAGATACTCATCCTACAGAGCAATCACGCCATGCTACCTTTCCACACCAGGGCACATAGCTTTGTTGTGGTGACATCAGGTGACCACCAGAATTGCTGTTCACAGAGGTGCCGAAGCCTTTTGAGGCAAGGCTGGTAAGATTCAACACAGTAATAGCACTGGCTTGCCACAACATTCCTTTTGACTGAAAACATAGTCAGTGGATCAAGATATTTTTGTATGGTTGTGTAATTGGGGAATGGCACAGTCACCCTGTGGGCAAGGGACTTATACTGTCACCCGAGGAAACCTTCAGGATCCATAGAAAGGATGTCCCGAAGGCTACAATGCCAGCCAATGAGGAATTCCTCAAATGCTGGCCAGTCTTTTGCCCAAAAGGCATCTACAAGGCGTTCTCCCAGCCCATACTTGGTGAGCCCATGGGCAATCACTACACCATAGCCACGAAGGCCATCCTTGGCATGTGCCCCATCAGCACACCAATGCCATTCATGGATTGTCCTGAACACTCACATGGTAGTCCCCACCGCAGAGGATCACCATCAAAAGGAGGCCAGAAGGCCACAGTTCCATGGCTGCAGATACAACTTGGTCAGTGTATATTTCAAGCAAATCAAAGTGACCAGGGCTTGTTGGGCTATTCAGAGGATACAGCAGGCAGGCCATCAGGAGGAAGGGCAGGAATGGTACTTGGTCAGTGAGTGATGACAGCTCCGATGACCAAAGACTCACTAGCGTGCAACACATGTCACACCAAACACTAGTGTATCACTGTCAGACATGAGAACAAGGTTGATGATCCCTCGCTGGCTGAGGGCCACAAGTTTTGCCTCTGCCTCACTGGGGGCCTGGGAATGGGAATGAGCAGTCAGTTAGGAACAGCAGCAAACAAAGTTTGGTCACCAGGACCCACCTCGCACCACAAGAATCCAAAGGCCTCCAATAGGTCTTGAAATGGCCAAGTGAGCCAATGGTGGATTCTGTGTATGTAAGTCCCACACTTCAGGCTTGGCTATGCATCACCATCAAAGACGAAGAATATGTGGATCAGAATTGAGAGAAATGTCATGAGCCAGTAGAAAAGTGCCTGAAGTTCTGGGCTCGAGCAACCACCTGCATGATTGTACCAGAAGGCTGGGCAAACGGAATGCATCCACGTGCTGCATGAAGTTGGGGTGTCAACACATCGTGCAGACAGGACTTCCACTGGATTGTGTACCTTGCGTCCACCCCAACTTTCATTAACACTGGTGTTAGACATTCTGCAGGTGTCTGGAAGCCCTCGTTGGAGGCAAATTCTAGCAGCAACCACTTATCAGCAGTGACTGACAAGACCTGAAAGGCAATGAGTACAGGAAAATGGTCAAGAGGTGGGATGCGCACCTCCCACAGCTCTCTTACACTCATCCTTTGACTGTATGGTGAGAGAACAGAGCAAAGGTTGACAGGGGGCCCCTGAGAATGTAAAATGCATCATACTGCCTGTGGGGAAGGATGTCTATATACAGTAAATAAAAGATGGCACCACCAGTGGTTTATACCAGATGACATCAGATGGAACTGTCCATCCACCTCCAGATTGCCATCAGGTCAGAGGCCAGTGACACCATTGCACCTTCAAACAGTTGGACACACCCTTCTTGTTGTATCCATGAAATCAAATGGATTCATCACATTGTACACCTTGTCATTGCCTAGAGAAACCAGTAGTTGATTGGCAATGAACTCCATATACTGGCACATGAGCTTGGTGTTTGTCCCGGTTGGCATAACTGGCAATGCATCTGACAACCAGTTCAGCTAAAGTAGCGAGTGTCACTAGCAGATGCCTTACTGGCCAGGAACTCTCATTTGGTCTTGTCAGCTTCTGTGGTGATGCATCGAACCACATCAGGACAAGGGTGACACTTCAGGTGGCTGAAAAGTAAACAGGCGAAATTGGTGTGCATTCCTTCATTGTAACTGATGAGTTTATTTGAGAAGGTGAGGCCAGGCATTAGGCCACACTTCTTCAACAAAAATATGGAAGCAAAAGAACCAGAGAAGAAGGTACTTTTGACAGCAGCAAAGACAACCAGACGCTCTGTGGATATGGAGCACTCATCCAAGGTCCATTTTAGGGCCTAGTCGGCTCAACGCTTGATGCAGGATGGTGTCAGTGGTGTTGAAGAGGTACTCACACTGCACTGGGTCCATGGTATAAGTGTTGATGAGAAGGGAATATGTTTCGGAGTGGATGCTTTCTATACTAGTCTGGAAGCCATGGGAGCAATGTGCCTTTGACACAATCTGCACCTTATTGGAGAAGCATCCAATGACTTCATTAACGATATCATCGAAAGCAGCAAAAAGGGGGTGGGAATGTGCAAGATGAAGTGGTGGTCATTGCTGTTTAGACAGCAGCCCTGTCCTGGCTGTGGAGGCCCTTGGAGGTCCATTTCCTTGGTGATCCAGAAGGAAGCTTTGGTTCCTCATGCATTGGCCATGTCTATCAATGCGTGTCAGCGTGAACAGCACCCAGAAGAGAGATGCCCACCTTGTGGCACAGAATGGGGAAGAGAACAAAAGCAACACATGGACTTCTTCGAGAGTGGTTCTTCACACGGAGTGGAAATGCTGCATTGCCAAGTCTTGTCAGACCTTTGTGAATGGCTACCTGCAGTGGCGGCTTTACTCACCTGATTTAGTCATGGAGGGTTGAGGACCCGAAGAGGGGTGTCTGAGGTGGATTTTGTGGTGGACAGTGGGGATGGTGTTTGTGTTGACGGTGTTGTCCATGAGAGGGGTTCTGCGTGGTGTGGCTGGGGGATGAAGCAGGTTTCAGGTGGGCCTGAGGTACAACAATGGTGGGTAGAAGCCCATGAAGTGGTCTGGCTGCTAAGGGGGAACACTGTCCTGGAGTTGTCAAGCATGATGTCAAACATTTAGCGGTCAAGGGGCACAGCCATTGAAGGCCCATGCTTACCTTATCCACCCAAATCAGGCAGGCATGGAGGTTAGCGTCCTGAAGGTGATTGATTGAGTGTGTGGTACATGCAGTACACCAGACTGTGGCACAAAAAAAATGGGTAGAAGGAATTTACTCACATGAGTGAGCTCTGGATGTGATTATGGTGCAGAACGGATGAGTCATCACTGCGGTGTGTGTGCAACACCATGTAAAGTTGGTGTAAAGTGTGGATTAATTGATAAAGTGTGCAGAGCAGGAAAAACTTAGAGCTTGTCTGACAGACCTGTTAGGTTGGGTATTAGGTCAGTTATACCTCAGCTATAGGTTAGCAAGTAGCTAGGAACCCAGCCCAGACCAAACTCTGCAGGTTTGCTATTCATGGAGAGCTTGAGCCTGTCACATAATGAACACAGCAGAGTCTGAAGTATTCACTTTCCGTGTGGCCACAGTATGCTCCTAGGCCACCACCCACTACAGGACACGCAGACACTGCATGATTATATTCTTGGATTCTCCTGCCTCATTGTTCTGTGTGGTATCAAGGCACTTCAAATGATGCATCAGCAACTACCCAGGCAAAGTTGATAATGGGAATATGTGAGTGAAGAGTGGTGCTAAACAAGTAAGACTCAGTCAGCGCGATCGTGCGATGGACTGTGTGTATATTCACCTAAACAAGTAAGACTACAAAAACAAGTCAATGAAGAGTAAGGTAAATGAATCTATGATGGATGCTCACCTCAGTCAGTGCGATCGTGTGATGGACTGAGGATGAGTGTGGTCAACCATCTGTATATATATGGTGCATATCATATCATATTGTAATGATCGCAGCTCGACAGACAAAGAATCAAAAGTAAGGCAAAGATAAAGTATCTATGATACAAACAGCGCAATGCGCTGTTTGTATCTCGTCAGGACAAAGAGAAAACAAAGAAACAAAGTATCATACGGAAAAACTACCACGGGACCATGGCTGCGCGCAGGCTTGCCCAAAATCCAACACTCCCCCTCAAGCTGCGTGCAGTCCAAGTTCTGCAGCAAAGTGCTTGACCTTTGGTGAGGGGAGCACTTTAGTAAGCGTGTCGGCGACCATGTCGTCAGTGGGGCAGAAAACGAGGCAAAGTTTTCCGTCGTCAATAATCCAGCGAATAAAATGAAAACAAACATCAATGTGTTTCGTGCATGCGTGGTACTGGTGGTCCTTGGCAAGAGCGATAGTGGATTGATTGTCAGAAAAGAGAGTGATGGGGTCGACAAGAGGAGCGAAAACATCTGTAATAAAAGAACAAAGCCAGAGGGCTTCCTTGGCGGTGTTACACAAAGTGTACCAAAGTGAGGACAAGAGTTTGAATGATACTCATTTGATGGAGGACGCTCACGAAGAGGTACGACAACGTCACCAAAGAGTTCTCTTGAGGTGTTCACAAGGGATGACATGAGATGTACACTTGTATTGTGTAGATCAAGTATGAAGTACATCGAGTGTCTAGTTCTAGTATTTATACAAGGGAAATGCGCAGCAGAGAATATCAGAGAACATCATGGAAGAATGGAAGTACTAAGCCGGTGCAAGAGAACCGGACTGCAGAGGAGGCTGTCCATCAAGATCAAGGAACACGGAAGAGAAACAAATGATGAAGGTGAAGCACATAGCCAAGGGGCTATGTGTATAGATACATTGTATCTAGTCCAACGACGAGCAAAGCGTGCTCAAAGTGTTCTAGACAGATCAACGGAGCGGCAAGATAAGCGATGCAAGAGGAAACAAGAAAGATGCCAGGATGAAGTAAAGAAATTGTAACAATACCCCCTTCATAGAGTTGTACCCCAGGGACAACTTTTCTACCCCTATTCTCAAAAGCTCGAGTTGCGGAAGGGAGGCAGGGCATTGGGAATGAGATGGTGATAAGGACATTGTGT
Organism: Phylloporus aff. rhodophaeus; assembly: GCA_038094475.1. Taxonomy (NCBI): domain Eukaryota; kingdom Fungi; phylum Basidiomycota; class Agaricomycetes; order Boletales; family Boletaceae; genus Phylloporus; species Phylloporus aff. rhodophaeus. The sequence continues at coordinate 8,123 of JBBPUD010000488.1, forward strand.
ATCGTTATGTCCAAACTGATTGCACGACAAGCAAACGTCGCGAGGGCATCTGGTGGGTCCATGTCCCCATTGTTGACAAGTAGTGCACTGTAGTGTGAGGCACAATTGTTGGGGGTGGCGAGGAGCAGCGACATGACAATGGGGACATGTGTAGAGAGCGCACTCGTCTCGGTAATGACCAACCTGGTTACACCAAAAGCAATGGGTGGTATTGGTCGCAGGAGGGCGGACATAGGGATTATTCAAGAGACGAGTGGGGGCGGAGAGAACCTCGAGGTTGCCGACACAAATGACGTAGGATCTGTTGATTTCTTGGGCGATGGGATCGAGGTATCGGTCACTGCCGGGAGGGTTAAGGACGAATGGGACAACATCGTCCTCAGGGAGAACGGGTGCAGGAAGAGGAGTTGTGGGGGAATTTGGTGAAGGGGAAGAAATATGAAGGGCAAGGCCCCGGTGCGAGGGGCAAAGGTTCGGGAGAAGGAGATTGCGAAAAAGGGAACATAGCGATGTTCTCAAGATATTCTGCGCGTTCATCAAGAAACAAAGTGAGAAAGATAGGACGAAAGACAAGGTATAGAACACTGATCGGAAGTTGTGCGACAAAGCTATGAAAATTGAGGATATGAAGTAGTTCGAGAACTTGTCCTGTAAGGCCATTCAGGGACTCGTGTACAGGGAGGCCATATGCTACTGGGAGGTCGTTTGGGGCTACATGAAAGTGGAAGTTTTGCGAGGTATGGACATTGTGGTAGAGTTTAACTAGCCCTTGTATAGCGAGATCCTCCTCATAGAGGGGCATCCTTTCGAGTAGCAGGACAAGTGATGTTTTGGCCAAGATGCTAGCAAAAAGGACCTTCCAGGCACGATTGGGGAGGAGATACGAGTGTACGGGAGTTGTGCGTAGTATGGCCCAGTGATTAGGGAGAGAGTCTGACGAAAAGGAGGAGCGAGAAGCGGGGGGAGACGAGGCCATAGACATCACAGGGACGGGGTGGCTTTGGCTGGAAAAGAGGAAGGGAGCAAAGTTGGAATATAGAACCAGGTTAAGAAAAAGGTAAGCCTGAGGGCGAGCGAGCAAAGCAAGACGATCCAGAAGGTTTTGAGGTATTCAAAGCAAAATTCGCGCATGCAGTAATTCAGGAGGACCCTCACAAAGAGATCACAACGTCTGAGTCACTGCAACGTTCATTTTAATCAATGGAGTCTTTTATAGTCCTTGAGGATGTCTTGGGCATGCATGAGATTCGCCTCGGGTTCCCATGTATTCTCTGCAGAGGAATAGCCCTTCCATGCGGTCAGGTACCGATATCGGCCAGGGGATCCCTTGTGAGATAGAATCATTTCTACTTCATACTCTTCTTCATCATCGATAACGTCAGGAGGAGACTGTGGAAATGATGGCCCGTGTACATCGGTTTGTTTGAAGGGGGATAACAGTGAGGCGTGGAATACATCATGGATTCTCCAGGTACTGGGAAGTTTTAGCTGATAAACCAAGGGGGAGATTACGTGAGTGATTTCAAATGAACCATGACATTTGGGGGCAAGTTTTTGTGAAGGGTAAGGGATGTGTAGATTGGTGGCTTCCAACCACACGTGATCCCCCACTTTCCAAGGGGAGAATCCTTGCGTGGACCGTTTGGTCATAGCAAGACGAGCGGAGTTGTGAGCAGCAAGGGCTTCTTTTCGGGCTTCCTCCAATGTGGAAAGTCGGGTTTCTAGGGCGGGGATGAATGTTTTTCCGATTATCGGGGAGTTCCTGGGTTCATATCCAAGCATCAAGAAGAAAGGGGAGACCTTGGTGGAGCTATGCGGGGCCATGTTGTGATGGAACTTGGCAGTGGTGATGTGATCTGCCCATTGATGAGGGTTGTTACCACAAAAGATCCGCAGGTACGTTTCCAGTTCCTGGTTGGTACACTTGGTTTGTCCGTCGGTCTGGGGGTGATAGGCGGTGGACAGTCTGAGGTCGTATTGGAGGAGGCGGGCGAGTTCTCTAGCGAGTGCGGACATGAACTGTGGTCCTCGGTCAGAGATGATGGAGTCATAGAGGCCAAAGCGTTTGAAGACGTGATCAAAGAAAAGTTTTGCTATGCCAGCAGCATCGATAGTTTTGGTACAAGGGCATAAAATTACCCCCTTCGTAAGGCCATGGTCTACCACGACCATGATCGAGTCAAAGCCATTTGAACGGGGAAGGTTGGTGATGAGGTCAACGGATAGTTGACGAAAGGGGAGTGAGACGGTGGATGGAATGGGCTGGAGTGGAGGAGCAGTGGGGTGGGTGTTAACTTTGTTTTGCTGGCATACAGCATAGCCCACGATGTAGTTTCGGACGAAGGTGGCTAGACCAGGCCACCAAAAGTCGTGTTCAACAATAGACTTAGTGCAGAATTGTCCCATGTGACCAGTCGTGGAGGATGAATGTATGGCATCGAGGATGGCTTGTCGAGAGGTGGGAGGAACATAAAGGCGTCCCTTGTAAAATAACTGAGCGTCGTCATAACGCCAGTCGGCTAGAGTAGAGTGAGGGAAGAGCGGGGAGCCATCGGCAAGGTTTTGGAGGGCTCGAAGGACAAGGGGATCTGAGGGGGAAGACAGTTGGATTCCTTTGACTAGAGAGGTGTCGAGGGCTGAGATGACTACGGGATCAGGGAAAATAGAGGCGTCTGTATTGTCGTCAGCGATGTCTATGTGATCACGGCGGGAGAGTGCGTCTGCTGGTCCCATCTGAGAGCCAGGGGTGACCTTCCAGATGATGTCGTAGTCCTGAAGGAAAAGCGACCAGCGAGCTTGTCGTCAAGAGAGTTTATGGGGGTCTTTGAGATAGGATAGATTCTTGTGGTCCATGATGACCGTGACAGGGTGTTCAGTGCCTAGCAGATATTGGCGCCATTCCTGAAGTGCGAGGATGACAGCGAGGAGCTCTCGATCATAGATGTCGTAGTTTCGCTCTGGCAGAGTGAAAGTCTTTGAGAAGTATGCACAGGGGTGGAAATCACCATTGCTGTCATCCTGCAGAAGAACAGCTCCAGCTGCGAGGAGAGATGCGTTGGTCATTACAAAGAATGGGCGAGAGACATCGGGGAGTGCGAGGACGGGAGTGGATGCAAAGATTAGTTTTAGGCAAGTGAACGCTCTGTCTTGGTGACGGGTCCATTCCCATTTCTGGTCTTTCTGTGTAAGGAGTACGAGGGGAGCGATGATATTGGAGAAGTTGGGAATGAACTTTTGGTAGAAGTTAGCAAATCTGATGAAACTGTGGATGCCTTTCACAGAGGTTGGGGGCTTCCAATCTTTGATCGCAGAGAGCTTGGTGGGATCCATCTCTACTTGTCCTTGGCCAATGATCATGCCAAGGTATTCCATCCTTGGTTCATTGAAGGAGCACTTGGAGATCTTTACAGAGAGTCCATGTTCGTGGAGTCGTTGGAGCACTCATTTGGTCCTGGAGTGATATAGTTCGATATCATGTTGGGTGTGGATACCGAGGTCGTCCATGTAGATTTTGAGCCAAAGTTCAGAGATCATGTCGGCGAAGATATGGTTCATGAATGCTTGGAACATGGAGGGGGCATTGTTGAACCCAAAGAACATGACAGTGGGCTTAAAGAGACCAAGAGGGGTGATGAATGCTGCTTTCCATTGGTCAGACTCCCGAATACGAATGTTATTATATCCCCATCTAATGTCGAGCTTGGTGAACAACGTCGAGTCTTTCATGTCATCAATGAGTTCAGAGATGAGTGGTAGGGGGTATGCGTTTTGGACAGTGTGGGAGTTGAGGTAGCAGTAGTCTTGGCATGGACGTAGTGAGCCGTCTTTCTTAGGTATGAAGAAGAACAGCGAGGCTTGGGGGGACTTGGATGGAATGATACGACTGGTAGCAAGGTTTTCTTCAACAAACTTTTTACAAGCTTCCTTCTCGGCAGGGTTCAAGGGGTATACTTTGGCAATCTTGGGGACGAAGGACGGTTTGAGTTCTATGGTGTGGTCGTAGTCTCGATGCTGGGGAAGAATGTTGAACGTGGCTTCAGCAAAGACATCAGCAAAGTCCTTGCACCACGTTGGGAGTTCTGTCTCGGTGGAGGTGTTCTCTTGGGCAAGCTGGGTAGACAGGGTGATCTTTTGAAGGGTTTCTGGGGAATCTATAGAAAGTCGCATGTTGGCCCAGTCCACGTCAGGGTTCCATTGTCGGAGCCATGGCATTCTGAGAATGATTTGTGATTTTACGAGAGAGGTAACCATGAATTCGACCTTTTGTGAGAACGATGGGAAGAAGACTTGTGCGAAGAGTTTCCATTTGATGGTTCCTTTCTTATTCTTGGTACCATCAACATTGTATGCAACGACAGGTTTACAAAGTACTCAGCATCCTAGCCTGAGTTTGGGGATGAGGGAGATGTCGATGAAATTTCCTGAGGCACCACTGTCAAGCAGAGCAGTGGTGTCGACAGTTTGCTTGGGTACTTGTAGCGAAACTGGAAAACGGAACGCATTTTCATTTGGCATGGCTACAAGTACATGAGGGGAAGAGGATGTCGGGGCATCTTCCCTTAGAGAAAATCCTTTACATCAAGGAGGGAAATTTCAGCGGGCTCCTCATAGTTGGCTTTCAGCGTCTGATGGATTTCTTCGTTTTTCCAACCCTTAGTTCGGAGTTGGTTGATGTAGACCTCAAGTGGGTTGTGCGGGGGAGTGGGGACTTCCTTCGGAGCGACAGGTTCCTTAGGTAGCTGAGTCGGGACGGTGCAGATGTTCTGTGAGGATGGGGTGGAGAATGCCTTGCAATTCTGGGCATTATGCCCAATCTTTCAACACCTGAAGCAGCGTCCCTCTTTGAAACATTTGGAACATTCTTCAGGGGTGAGTTTGGAGACCTGGATGGAGTCTACATCCATTGCGTTTGGATCTCTGATGTGAGGGGCAGGTCGAGGGACAAAGTGAGAAGTGGGAGGGGCAAGGACAGAGTGGACTTGGGGAGCGCCTTTCCTGATGGCTGCCATGCGAGCCTTTTGGGTGTGGAACTGTGTAGATTTGTCGATCCATGCATTCAGATCGGTGGGGAGATCACTCATGGATAGAACCATGTCAGTGATCTTTTGGTCACACCCCGTGGCAAAGTAACCGATGAGCAACTGTTGGTCAGTGATGCCAGACTTGGCAGCGGTTCCCAAGAGGTCAGAGATGTACTTCTGGAAACTGTCATTGATGGTGTTGTCTGGTTCTCAGAAGGCAGTTTGACGAAGGTATGGGAGCTGGAGGCGGGTGGTGGCTTGGATGTCAAAGGGAAAAAAGGTTTTCTCAAAGTTTTCGACTAACTTGTCGAAGGTCTTATCCTTTTCTTCAAGGAGTGGGTCTGCTAACCTGTCGTACCAGGTTTCAGCGAAGGCGGCTGATCTCTCGGTGGAGAGCATCTTGCTAAGGCATGTGAAGACTTTGGTTGAGTCTTCGGCATAGAGTTTCTTGTTGATGATGAAGTAGCCCTTCATGGCCTTGATCCATCTTACTGCATCGGCTGGCTTTCCAGAGAAGTCTGCAGGCAAGGCAGCTCGGAGTTCAGTGGGTTTTTCGGAGGACATTGGTGGTGGCAATGGTGCGAAGAGACTAGGTGACTGAGGTGGCGATGGTGACGATGGTGGTTTCAATGTGGTCAAAGTCGGGGGTGCTTCGATGGCTGGGAGGGTGCGAGGGGCAGGTAAGGCTAATGGACCCGAGGGTTGGGCTGGGGAATACGAGGATCCAAGAACTCGTCGAGGCGATGGCTGCTGAATGGGTCTTTGTTCGTCGTCGTCTTCCGGGACGTGATAAGCATGACGAAGGGCTCGGTCTCTGTGGGAAATGTTTGCTAGTGGGGTGTTCTACTCCTGGATAGGAGGGACAAGGGAGATACTTGATCTTTTGTTACACGAAGTGTACCAAAGCGAGGACAAGAGTTTGAACGATACTTGTTTGACGGAGGATGCTCACGAAGAGGTACGACAACGTCACCAAAGAGTTCTCTTGAGGTGTTCACTGTTATAATTCTTTCTCTTCATTGTCACATCTTACTTCTCACTCGTCGTATCTCTTTCTTCTCCGCTCCCATGATTCTTTCCGAATGTGATGAGCATTCTCTCATCGTCTTTAGTCATTCTTCTTTGTCACTGTTCAACCAGTGACCTACTACTTCGCACAGGTCTCCACCTTTGGATCCCTGTTTCACCTCATACCTGTTTCATCTTGCTATGTTTCTTAGCCTTGTTTCGGACAGCCTCTCTCCGCAGTCCGGTTCTCTCACACCGGCTTAGTATTCCCTTCTTCCATAGTGTTCTACGAACTTCCAATGCTGTGCATCTCGATCCTATAAATACGTAGAACAGACACTCGATGTACTCATACTTGATCTACACAATACAAGTGTACCTCTTGTGTCATACCTTGCGAACATCCTTGAGAACTCTTTGACGACGTTGTCGTACCTCTTCGTGAGCGTCCTCCGTCAAACAAGTAACATTCGAACCTCGTCCTTGCTTGAGTACACTTTGTGTATCAAAAGATCAAGTATCTCCCTTGTCCCTCCTATCAAGGAGTAGGACATCTCACCAGCAAACATTTCCCACAGAGACCGAGCCCTCCGTCGTGCCTACCACATCCCAGAAGATGACAACGAACAAAGAACCCCTCAACAACCATCTCCTCGTTGAGTCCTTGGATCTTCGTACTCCCCAGTACCACCCATGAGTCCCCTAGCCTTACCTACCCCTCGAGCCCTCCCAGCCATTGAAGCTCCCCAGACCTTGACTTCACAAAGAATACCACCGCCATCTCAGTCACCTAGTCTCTTCGCACCATCGCCCCCACCTATGTCTTCTGAAAAAACCACTGAACTACAAGCTGCCTTGCCAGCTGACTTCTCCGGGAAACCGGTAGACGCAGTCAGATGGATAAAAGCCATGAAGGCTTACTTCGTCATCAACAAGAAACTCTATGCTGACGACGCAACCAAAGTCTTCACATGCCTCAGCAAAATGTTATCCACAGAGAGAGCAGCCGCCTTTGCCGAAACCTGGTATGACAGGTTGGCCGACCCACTCCTTGAAGAAAAGGAGAAGTCGTTCGACAAATTAGTCGAAAACTTTGAGAAAACGTTCTACCCCTTTGACATCCAAGCCACCGCCCGACTCCAGCTCCCTTACCTTCGTCAGACCGCCTTTCAAGAACCTGATAATACTATCAACGACGGTTTCCAGAAGTTTATTTCCGACTTCCTGGAAACTGCTGCCAAATCTGGCATCACCGACCAACAAACGCTCATTGGCTACTTCGCCATGGGGTGCGACCAAAAGATCACAGACATGGTCCTGTCCATGAGTGAACTTCCCGCAGACTTGAACGCATGGATTGACAAATCCACGCAGTTCCACACTCAGAAGGCCCGTATGGCAGCCATCAGAAAGTGTGCCCCCCAAGTTCACTCAGTCCTGACCTCCCCTGCTCCTCGATTCACTCCTCGACCCGCCCCTTGCATCAGAGACCCGAATGCTATGGATGTAGACTCCATTCGAGTCTCCAAACTCACCCCCGAAGAACGTTCTAAATGCATCAAAGAAGGACGCTGCTTCAGATGCCGAAAGACTGGGCACAACGCCCAGAACTGCAAAGCGTTTTCCACCTTGCCTCCACAGAACATTCGTTCCGTTCCCACCACCAAGGAAACAACTGTTCCAAAGGAAGTCCCTGCTCCACCGTCCAACCCGCTTGATGTTTACGTCAACCAGCTTAGAACTAAGGGATGGAAAGACGAAGAGATCCATCAAACGTTAAGAGCCAATTATAAGGAACCCACTGAGATTTCCCTCTTGGACGTAAAGGATTTTCTCTGAGGGAAGATGCTTCGACGTCCTCTTCCCCTCATGTACTCATAGCTATGCCAAATGAGAACGCGTTCCGCTTCCCTGTCTCTCTACAAGTACCCAAGCAAACCGTCGACACCACCGCTCTGATTGACAGCGGCACCTCAGGGAACTTCATAGATATCTCCCTCATCCCAAAACTCAGGCTAGGATGCCAAGTCCTTCACAAACCAGTCATCGCATACAACGTTGACAGAACAAAGAACAAAAAGGGAACCATCAAATGGAAACTCCTCGCATCCATCTCTTTTCCCTCATTCTCACAGAACGTCGAATTCATGGTCACATCACTAGGGAAATCGCAAATCATCCTTGGAATGCCCTGACTTCGTCAATGGAATCCGGATGTAGACTGGACCAACATGCGATTTTCCCTACAATCAGAAACCCTCCAAAAGATCTCCCTGTCCACCCAGCTTGCCCAGGAAAACACCCCTACTACGGTCGAAATACCGGCATGGTGTAAAGACTTTACAGACATCTTCGCTGAAGCAACATTCAACATCCTCCCACAACATCGAGACTATGATCACACCATCGAGCTCAAACCATCCTTCGTCCCCAAAATCGCAAAAGTATATCCCCTGAACCCTGCCGAGAAAGAAGCTTGTAGAAAGTTTGTCGAAGAAAACCTTGCCACCGGTCGCATCATCCCGTCCAAATCCCCACAAGCCTCTCCATTCTTCTTCGTCGCCAAAAAGGATGGATCATTACGCCCTTGTCAAGACTACCGCTACCTCAACTCCCACACTGTCCGGAATGCTTATCCCCTACCACTTGTGTCCGAACTCATTGACGACATGAAAGAGTCGACGTTGTTCACCAAGCTTGACATTCGGTGGGGATACAATAACATTCGCATAAGGGAATCGGATCAATGGAAGGCAGCGTTTATCACTCCCCTGGGTCTCTTTGAACCGACCGTCATGTTCTTCGGATTCAACAATGCCCCCTCCACCTTCCAAGCCTTCATGAATCACATCTTCGCCGACATGATCGCTGAGCACTGGCTCAAGATCTACATGGATGACCTGGGAATATATACGCAGCACGACCTAGAACTCCACCACTCCCGAACCAGACGTGTCCTTCTACGACTTCGAGAACACGGGCTCTCGGTCAAAATTTCCAAATGCTCCTTTGATGCACCTCGCATGGAATACCTCGGTATGATCATTGGTCAAGGACGGGTGGAGATGGACCCTACCAAGCTCTCCGCGATCAAAGACTAGAAACCACCCACCTCCGTAAAGGGCATCCGTAGCTTCATAGGGTTTGCCAATTTTTACCAAAAGTTCATCCCCAACTTCTCTGATATCATTGCTCCCCTAGTACTCCTCACACGAAAAGATCAGAAGTGGGAATGGACTCGTCATCAGGACAAGGCTTTTACCCATCTCAAGCTCATCTTCGCCTCCACCCCTGTCCTTACACTCCCCAATGTCTCTCACCCCTTCCTCGTCATGACCGACGCCTCTCTCCTCGCTGCGGGAGCCGTTCTCCTACAAGAGGACGTAAACGGAGACCTTCATCCTTGTGCATACTTTTCAAAGACGTTTGCCCTTGCCGAACGAAACTACGACATATATGATCGCGAACTCCTCGCCGTCATTCTAGCCCTCCAAGAATGGCGTCAATATCTCTTGGGTACCGAACACTCCATTACAATCATCACTGATCACAAAAACTTGTCCTACCTTAAAGATCCCCGAAAACTCTCTCGCAGACAAGCTCGCTGGTCACTATTCCTCCAGGACTACGACATCATCTGGAAAGTCACCCCAGGTTCTCAGATGGGTCCCGCGGATGCACTGTCCAGATGAGACCACGTTGACACTGTTGAGGACAACGTGGACGCTTCCATCCTCCCAGATCCCATTGTCATAGCCGCTCTTTGTTGAAAGAACAGCTTGTATCGATAAGATAAAGCGTTCATTCATTGAGTAATGATCAATCAATAGTCTATTTGACTATTTAGGAAGTCTGACATAAGGTATTGACTTCTATTGATCATGATCAAC
>JBBPUD010000489.1:0-18008 GCA_038094475.1 Phylloporus aff. rhodophaeus
TGGTCCCCTCGCCGTTGTCACAGTCGGTACTGGTTCCGTCAGCGTTGTCGTTATCGCCGTCGGCGTTGCAGTGATGGGTGTGTCGTTGGGTACCCTCGCCTCGCCTCGCCTCATCGTCGTCATCGGTGAGTGGTGGTGAGCGCCCTCGTCGTCCCCTTCGTCCCCTCGCCGTTGTCACTGTCGGTGGTGAGTGTGTCGTTGCGCACTCTCGCCTCACCATCATCGGGTACCCTCGTTGTCCCCTTCATCCCCTCGCCGTTGTCGCCGTCGGCATTACAGCAGTCTGCCGTTGTGCACTCTCGCCTCGCCGTCATCGTCAGCGGTGGGTGGTAACGGGCGCCCTCGTTGTCCCCTTGGTCCCCTCGCCGTTGTCCCTGTCGGTGTTGTGGTGGCGAGTGTGCCATTGCACACCTCCGCCCTCGCCGTCACCGTCACTTCGTCAGTGGTAAGTGGTGGTGGACGTACCTTCCGTCGTCGTCCCCTTCGCCCCCTTGCCGTTGTCGCTATCGGTGTTGTGGCGGTGGGTGTGCCATTGCGCACCCTCACCTTCGCCGTCATTGCCATCGGTGAGTGGTGGTGGGCGTACCGTTTGGCCGTCGTCGTCCAATTCATCCCATTCACCCCCCTCCGTTGTCGCTGTCGGTGTTGTGGTGGTGGGTGTGCCGTTGCGCACCTCCGCCCTCGCCATCATCGTCAGTGGTCAGCGATAAGTGGTGGTGGGCGTACCGTTTCGCCATCGTCGTCCCTTTCATCCCCCCTGCCGTTGCTGCTGTTGGCGTTGTGGCGGTGGGTGTGCCGTTGCGCACCCTCGCCCTCGTCAGCGGTGTGGTGGTGGGCGTGCCGTCGCTACCCTCGCCAGTGTGGCGCTGGGTGCACGGTTGTGCCAAGCGGTGTGGGTAGTTGTCGCCGTCGTGGCGGTGGAGTGAGCAATGTACGGCTTTCGTCATAGTAGTAAACTGGGTGTGCGCGCACATTCTCACGGTTTCAAGGCTTCTGGGGCCCGGCTGGGCTGGGCTCACGGCCCCTCAAAATGCCGAGGATGCGCCACTCCGCCCTTCGCAATATCTCTCTGCGTGCTGCAAAGCCAGCCGTGTTGCAAGACATCTACAGAAATGTCGTTCAAAATTCTGTTGATGTCTTGCAAGACTACTGCCGTACTGTAGTGCGGTCTTTTGCAACACGTTTCAATTCCTCACTAGCCGCTCGTTTTGTTCAGGTTACGCATAATATCAGGAGATCTAACTGTGCTATGTGACAGACGATGTCCCAGCAACACCATCCAGACGGAGACCCCCACCGATCTCAACGTATCGCGCAGTATCCCGCCACATATTCCCAAAATGCAATGCTAAGTCGTCTCTCAGAGCTGCCTGTCGTAGTGCATAAGCTTCCAATCCCTCCCGCAGAGCAGGATCTTCCGTCTTTAGGAGATGTTGCTTGTCCCTCCATTGCTTCGATTGCCAACGGAGAAATGCCAATACCCGACGTTGTTCCTCAACCAACAACTCCACTTCCTCTGCCCAACGATCGGCACGGGCCCGTGACTTACACCATTCGATGCGGATGGCTGTTTAACGCTGTCAATCAGAGTCGCTGTACATAGTGAGGGCCTACCATCTAGCAAATCATCCTCTCCATTACGCTCCCCACCACCGTATCCACACGCTATCCATATCCACGACAGCCTTCTCCGTCCTTCGCCTAGCTGATGGTCCATGCTGTCGGTCATATGACGGATGTCCTCATCTTCAAGCCGCCGAAATGCGCTCTGCCAGCCGACTTTCCCTAGGAATGGGGATAATGATGATAACGCACGGTAAGCAGTGCGGTACTTGGTAGCACTGGCAGTTATCTTTGCGTCAACTGATTTCAGAGAATTTCGAGCGCGCGTGTTTGCACCTTGACCCCGTAAGAACCGATCCTTGAATCGAAGCATATAAGAGCGGGACCGTAACGCCTGGCGCAGTTCTTCTAGTGCATCGTTCGCTTGACCTACACGAAGTTTCCATTCAATTTCCTCCAAATTCACGTCGCACGGGATTTGGCGACGGAGACTCGACGGAAGCCAAAGAGAGACATCTTCAGGCCGCTGGATTGTGCCAGAAGACGGAGCTAGTTTCAGGCGAAGCGAGACAACGCAGGGGATGTACAAGATCTGTACGCCAATCCAATTCTCAATTCGTCGCAAAAGTCCATTGCTGCGCTGAACAACTTTCGCCTTTTGTTCGTCGGTTGCATGCAGTCCTAACTTTTGCCTGTCGGCAAGAAGGCGCTGCCTGATCCTTAGCTACGACGCCAGATCCATGTTGAAGAAACTTACTGCTGTTCCTCCAGGTCAATGCCCATGCCAATAAGAACATCCGGCGAGATGTCGGGGTGAATCGGCGATGTTGTTAATACATTTGCTTCGTCCTGTGCTAGCTGCAGGCGCACAGCAGCCCGAGTTACCGCTAATCAAATGTTTAATGAAACAAGGGCAAATAGTAGAAGTAAAAACATACAGTTGGACTTCATCTCGAAGGGGTTCACTGCCGACGGGTCACTCTCCCAAGTCTTGAAGTCGGCTTGCCATTTTGAGAGTTGATCACCATATCGCAATCTAATAGACTCTTCAAATTCGAGAAGGTCTTCGTGATGATCGTTGCGCTCGGGTACTGCTTCTTTGATCTTGCGGAGAATGGATTCGCCTACATTACACCATTCAGTATCACAACACTTTGTAAGACGAGTCTTACCCAATCTGATCACTTTTTTCCAGTTGCTATCCCCGATAAGGTCATCCAGCGTGTCACGACGGTGTCCCGGCCCCATCTCTTTCGTACTGGATGCTACCGCATTCAGCGTTGACCACCCCCGCTCTGGCGCTTCTCCGTCAGTTCGACCCACACCCTTGATGTAATTAAATGAATACTTCCAATGGCACTCTGCAACATGTGCAGGAAGATGAAACTTTGGAACAAAGGTAGTGACTTTCCTTTCTTCGTGTGGGAAATGCATTGGAAATGGAAGCGTCTCCATTCGCTCCCACAAATGTACTGACCATTGGCAAGCGATGTCGTACGAAACATTCAGCACCTTGATTGCTGTCTGCTTGATTGCCGAGAAAAATAGGTAGTCCATATTAACGTATCTTGGAAACCATTACTCATATTCCATTCATTTTTGTGAGTGGGCTTACCGTTCCCCCTTTTGCAAATCACCAACACCACCTGGAAGCTTCATCTCATGACGTGCGCAACAAACGCTGCCAATCCCAGTGGCAGCCAGACCTTCCGACGGCTTGGACTCGGCAGCATTCACTGCACTGTGACTTGCACACATACTTTTCTGTAAATCCATTATTAGTTACTATCCGGTGTAGCGACCCGACATTTACATCGTGAGTCAGGAAGAACCTACCTCTTGACGAACGTTGGCATGGTCACGCAGGTACAACTGATATGAGAGTTCTTCAACAAAGTAGCCCCAACCTTGACTGAGGCTGGGGTCGACGGAACCACTAGACACCGCTCTTCTTTTCAGACGGAAATTGGCGTCTAGTGCAACGAATAAGGCATACAGCCATCTTGCAAAACATCAGCATCTATTCGGGTATATTGACATGGCAAAGACTCACTGTTTATCTTCACGAACCTTATCCCAGTTTTCGGGAAGGTTTTTTCCGGGTTGCGGGCAAGCCGGACATAGTACGCAGCATTCCCCTTCCTGAGTACGTTCCACTCCGGCCGGATCATGCCCACGCGCGGATCTTTTCAAAAGCTTGAGGTGACGCCATTCGCGCATGATGCGCATAAACTGTTCATACCGGTCCTGTGAGAGAAATTGGCATGATGGAGCGCCATGAGAATGTAGGCCACGTACCTTGGATGGGGATATCCCTGTATTGTCACTCCGGCGAGCAAGCGAGCTATAGAAGTGATACGCTGATACCTTGGACTCCAGCGAGAGCAGGTGGAATCCCTCCAATAGACTGAATGTCGCAGCCGTCCGTGGCTGTTGCGTAGTCGCAGGAAATAGCCGATGTCGCAGGAGTTGCTGGACCAGAGTACCTGTGGACTCTTCACATCCACAGAACCGTAGAGCTACCGAATGTATGCCATTGCTGTCGAGGATAACGAAGTCGTCAGCGTATGGTGACTTAGGGAGGTAACACGGCTCCCCAATCGGATGCCCCAGTTGTATGACAAGCCCGAGGTCTTTGAGCGGCCTGCGAACCCAGTATTCACCTGACCATTCCTGAGATGGTGAACTTTGATGAACATATAACAACGGCATCATTTACCTTGACCAGGTGAAGTGGCTGAGTTTCATGTCGGGACACCATGCACGCTTTGCAGTATGAGTCAACTGTGACGCAGCTGTCACAGCGGTAAGCCGCAGCCTCCCGTTTACAGGCAGAGCATGTTGTCATGCCACCACGACCCTCCAAACGGAGCATTTCGAGCAAGAAGGACGTCCGATCCTCCTCCATCCAAGTCAATAACGGTGTAGCCTTGTGCCAAAGGTAAGCAACGTGATATTAACATTCTGTGACTTACTGAAGCAGTGTTGGTTTGTTGGCCGTTGGTCAAGCCCCCGTCGCTCAGTATCGAGAGGTCGACACTGTCCGGCAAATTGTCTATGCACGTCGTCAAGCTACAGCCCAAATTTGCTCCGCCCTGACTGGTTTCGCTGCCATCGGAGGTCAGTGTTGCTTGTTTTTGTTTAGGTTTCACCTTCGACTTGAATGACTTCTTTTCAATGTGAAAGGATCCCAACGGATTCGTCTGTATTTTCAAGTGCCGTCCTGAGGGCACGGGGGCACGGCTTTCAGAATCCTGATGGATTTTAAAGCCTTTCAGGTGCTTGAAACGCAATCCGGTGGGTGCTGTTGACATATCCTAGTCGTTCTGCAAGATGGACGTATCATTTATTTTGCAAACTCACCATCGTAAACAGCATGTCCAGCTCTCTCATCACTTGCCATCGTGAGTGGTTGATGCATCAAATTGAAATTGCTGACTCAATTTATTCAAAGCTGGGGCAGGGTCCATATCGTTGCTATGGGACTCGCTATGCCTGCACTTCCAGAAGCCCGCTGCCGTAGGACATAACAGACTTTGCAAGGTACAGACGTACGTGTTGCAACACTAACCTGGCTTATTTAACCCCGCTCAACTGTTGACTTTTCAGAGATTTACCTCCCAATCATAGCATGGCGCTATTGGCAGCTAATGCTGGATCCAACCCCCCCATCACCGTGGGCTGTGAGTCTTTTTTTCCCTAATTTTTTTTGTCTCCGTCACTGATGCATCCAACAGCACTTCTTTCCGACATCCGTCGTGCCCAAATCCCACTCGATCAGGCAGACTCACTGGTCGCTGCGATTCGTCTCCGTGCGATGTGGCTACTCTGGGAAGCTGGCTTGCCATCTGATCCAGCATCCCATCCCGTTGTCCTACCGAGCAATATGTTGAACGTCGTAGTACCAAGTAATCATCAGCTCGCTTGTTACAACGGCCTTCCCTATGTTCAACCACTGCTCGGGTGCCCTGGTCCTTTCTATGTCATAACACGTGGTAGGTTAGTAGGCGTCATCTCCAACTGGTAAGGTTCAACTTGTTCTTTGTGATGACGATGGCAAGATCTCAATTGGCACCAGGCTTAGTGCTGCACCTTTCGTGGTCTCAGTCAAGGGGGCTGTCTTTCTCAAAGTAGAGGACGAGCATAAGGCCTTTGAGCTTTTACTTGGTGCTATTGATGACAACGCGGTCTTATACATTGTGTAATACTAGTATACGTAGTTGAATTTATATCATGGGTGTGGCGCAATTACAAATGATCATGTTTGATGAAGACTCACCTAGTAACATACGTGCGTTCTTCTGCATGGAACAGGCCGCCGACAACGAAGGGAAAGGCTGTCAATAAAGGCTCGCTGATCGGGAAAGTCCACCGAACAGAGAGTAAATACACACCGTTCATGGCAGGTCAATGAGGGGCGTAGTTCAAGAGATCATCATCCGTCTGACTGAATGCATGAGCTACAAGGACGTGGGCTGCCAAACTGCGCGCAGTGAAAGAAGTACATACCAAAAGATCCTGTCTTGATGGGACTTAGATGAGGGATGACGGGTTGTGGATACGTTCGAAGTTCTTGAAGGGCTGGAGGGTGTCATGGTGGTAGATTGGCAATTGATCAGAGACAAACTGAGGTGCATACCATGTTCACAGTGCTAGCAGTCAACGGCGTAAAACTAAGCGTGATATAAGTGGTTATGAGTAAATCTCCTATAGCGCAACTCTAGTTTCAGTCGAAATCTAGGTTGATATTTGTATAGTCATTCACTACAACCCTTACTTCTCCCATTTCCACGCATCAAACTACAAGATCCTCATGGGGCGTCCAAAGCTATATCTAACTCCCGAGGAACGGGTGCTGGCTGCTCGTGCTTACCGGTCGAGATATTATGCAAAGTAGGTGTTGTCTCTCGCATGGTTGAATCACTCTCATGCCTCGTAGAAATCGAGCGCTCATCAGCAACAAGCTATCCAAAAAATGTTTGCAAAGGAAAGCCCTCACACAGACCAGCATATCGCAGTAAGAAGCTCTAATCAACACAGTTCTATCTTTTGATCGACACCATCAGGACGACAAAACCACCGCAACTTATGGGTGAGCGGACATCAAATAACCTTGCATTATCTAGACAGTGAGTACAACTGTAGGGGAACTAGCATTTGTGCCTTCTAACAACACCAAAGCCCTGAACGTCCAACGAAGGGGGACAGCAGCCCACCTCGAGACCAAACCCGAACAGACGAGTGAGTTGGATCCTCTCAACTTTCCATTAACTCATAGCTCAAATACAGGAATCATGAGCTCCGTGACTCGGAGCATGCGATCAAGTCGGCACTTAGAAAAGTGATTGGACGGTCATCACGGGAGCGACTGGCCGCACTCTGCAAGAGATTCATCGCCTCAGGGAACTATTCAGAAATATACGATACACTATCCGTTGTCGAGGAACTTGATAAGCGGGTGCAGAAGTTGAGTCAAAACAATTGGTTACAGGTGGGTTCAATGCTGCCCCTGGATACTATGCTATCCGGGACGATACGCACGGTCATCAAGACCCTTGAAGATTTACTCATGAATGCTATGGAGGGTGTAGATATGGCTGACTTAGAGCGCCGTGGCATGTTACTATTTCAGGTAGCGTCTGACATCACATTTGGCCAGTGATGTTGGCGAGATTGCGCAATAAGTATGTGAAGCTGATGGACTTGATATGTTCGTTGCGATCCCAATCCAGTATTATGGTCAGGCTCAAACCTGAGCTAATCAGCTATTCTTTGGTAACGTCACATTTGGCCTGTAATGTCAAGATTGCTAATGGAAATACGAAAATGACAGGTTCTATGTCCTCCAAATGATCCAGAATCAAGGTTTTATAATGCCGTTTGATGGACCTGACTTCGCTGATGTTATATTAACCCAGTGGTACCGAGATTGCTCGATGAAAATGCGGAGCTAACAGGTTCTATGCCATCGTCATCACACTAATGAGCTGAAATCAATGGTAGTTTGGGATCTAAGTCGACAGACTCAGCTATATTGATTTTACCTTGGGTCTGTGGTATTAAGATTTCCCAATGAATCTGTAGAACTGACGAGCTGGATGCATTCGTTGCTATCTCGACGCAATCTAGGACTACGACACAACCTGCAACCCAGTCGATGCATCCGCTCTGTTGATTGTGCTACGTGATTATTTTATTCCTCTTCTGGTATTCACCTGTGCTAAATGCTCCAAAATTTATTGTTATCATTTGCTCTCGTAGGTTTTTAAATGCGCACGCGTATTCATGTAGACACGTCTCTTGCTTCCTGTGTGTTTTACCCCTCAGCACACATTGGTATGTCCACTCTCTGTATTTTATCCTTTTACTCGCATTAGTAAGTCCATCATACATATATGGAGGCCTACTCTGATCCATTTCTGCTTACTTGCTTGATGTAGCGTATCATACACATTATTCGCTGCTAGAAACATCCTGTTTCTTGTGCCTCAACCAACCTTTCTCATCTCTCAAAGGTAAGTGGGGCGATGTGCGCACCATTCTCTCTCACGCCAGTTCCTAGTACCAGATGCCCGTTGAATAGACTACTAGCGAACAGAAGGCCTTCCTTCAGGAAGAGCTAGTCGGATACAAAGATATTGGCGGGAAATCTTACACGAAGCACTGGGCCACTCTGTACCACAAGTGGTTTAAGAAGTGGCCAGAGCGTTTGTTTGCGCTGCCTGGCATCCCACTTGATGCTTAGACAGGGTGGAAGTTTACCATGCTGATGGGTGGCCCGGATCCAACAAATCCTGAAGATGATCACATCATTACAAGGTCAGTATGTCTTCAACCGAGTATATTGAACTAATGACTCACGCACCTCTAGCTTACACATTGGTGAGACAAAAGATGGGCAAGACTTTGCGAGTGCCTATGCAAGCTTTGACACAGATGTTATTAAGGCCTACAGTGAATTTTTAGGCAGAGTTTATGGTAAGCAAATCTAATATCCAAGAGAGTATTTACTTACCCACTGGTAACCAGACAACATGAAACCAGAGAGCATGCTGGATACCACTGAGGGAAACAGCATGCAAGAAGACAAGCAAGACGAAGATGAACACAACAATGATGGCGGCATCAGCGGAGCTGTGGACAAAGTAGATGGCAGGGATGAGGAAGACGGCAGGAACGAAGAAGGTGAAGACAACAATAGGAACGAAGGGGATGAAGGGGATGGGGACAATCTCGTCAGAGGTAGTGATGACGAAGGGAACGAGGGGGAGAGTGAGAGCAATGAGGTAGAGGTTGGCAGTGGGTCGGATATTTATAGCGGGGGCACCCTTCAAGGTCTTGCAACACATGTTGCTGCATTTCCTCTGGCGTCTTCTACCAATGTGCCATCTGTTGCCTTAGAAACCCTTCCCCCTTTGTCAAATCCTGCAACACCGAGTGTTGCAACCTCTCGGACCATGCAGAATTTTGCACCATCAACCAATCTTGCGATATCATCGAGCCCACCAGGCCTTGCAATGCCAACCACCATTGGACAACCACCACCATTGGCAACAGCCCCTCAAGTTACGAGTTCCTTTACGAAGCTACTTGCCTCATCCGATTTCTTCTTCCTCAACACGGCGCTCAGTAATGCATGGAGCGTTAACCAGCCATTGCCCTCTCAAACGGGGTCATGCACAGGTGATACTGGTTTTTACCGATCCGACTACTCAGCACCGAACACATTCCAGTTTGACACATGGCCGCAGTTCAATTTTTCCTCGCTCAATTTCTATAACATGACTCCCAACCTTAATCCCAACTTCTGCAGCAATACCAACACCTTGGACATTCCCAATCACACTGTGGCGCAAGCTACACTACCAGGCTCGCATCCGACACTCATGTCACCACCTTTGCTGCCTGAGTCCCAGCTAACGGCGCAATTACCTGCCGTGCCACTATCAAACCAACCCCTTGCAGAAGTTACCATCCAGCCACTGCCCACGCTGCTTCCCAACAGACCCAGCATGGTCAACCTACAGCAGACTGCATCAGGTAACACGATTGCACCTGGCAATGATGGTGAACTAGGGCGTTCAAAGAGAAAGCGCACATAGTCCCAACATGCAGCTCGTGACAACCTTATCGGCAGAGAGAACCACATCCCCAACCCTGCTACAAATGGAGGTGCTAAAAGAACAGGCAACTGGTGAATGAGTCGCCAAAGAAGTAAGTGAAACCTAGTCAAAGCTGATGCAAGGCTTACCTGAATAACTGAATCACAGAAAACGAAAAGTTGTGAAGGGGGATTAAACATGAGGGGGCCATAGGACAATGATATATTGCTTTCAAATGATATGCATAGATATACCCGGAATGACACCACTTCTTATCGCCATTGTGAAATTAGTATGGTGCAAAGACTTGAACATTGGTGCATTGCAACATCGGTGTTGATGGCTGGAATACAGGAATCAGAACATCAAGTGTACCTTGGCATAAGGTTGCAAACAGGACACGGTGGTATTGCAAGGTATCAAGGACCATGTTCCTTGACACATTGCAATACCAGCACGGGCCATGACATCTTGCAAACATCAGCGTGTGGCCAGAATACAATGCGCCGATGGCGTGAGTACTGCAAAAATTGCAAACAAAAAGTAGCATTGCAAGATGTCAAGGAACATGTCCTCGGCATCTTGCAGTGCTAGCGTATGTGGCTGGAATGCAAGACACCTGAGTGGCAATGGCATTCGTACTGCAAAATTAACGAATGGGGACAGAATGTCAGGACAACGTACTCATGACACCAGTATGTGCGGTTGGAGTGCAAGACATGGGAGCGGTGGTGGCATTGGAAAAGCCACGAACAGGAGACCGATTTTTCATCGATTTTTTTGATTTCTTGTTCATTCATACCGCAGAACACAATTGGACGACACAGCCCTTGATATCTTGCAAAACTGGTATGCTGTGTGGCTGGAATACAGGGCAAAGGGTTAGCAAAAATGCTTGTATTGCAAAAGTTCCAAATCAGTGTGCTGCAAGACATCAAAAATACCTTTTGAGTCGCAACAGAGTCAACGTGCCATGTGGGCCATGGCTAGGCACACACCCTGCAATCCATCACATGCGGCAGGAATGGGAAGCGGGAGAGCAGCAGAAGCGCTAATTTTGCAAAAGTTGCGAACAGGAGATGGCACTGCAATATTGGGGATGCCGCCTGGCTTGATGTCTTGCAACACCTGGTGGCACGTATGCTTGGAATGCAGCACAGTCTTGCAAACACCAGAGTATGCAAGGCATGATGTAGGCACGCTCATGCACCAGGAACAAGGTCTTGCAAGAGATCTGAATCCTGGATGGAGGATAGGGCCGGAACAGTATTGCAAGACTGGTCGTGCCGAGTCAGCCTGGTGCGCTCAATGTCTTGCAATACCTGTAGTATCAAAAGTGGCGGGCACAGTCACATTCCATTGCAAAAATCGTGCTACTAAATAGGACACAGGGAAGTGTTGCAGGACATTGAGGAGCACAACGGTGAGGTGATTGCAAGAGTTGGTGGTGTTGCAAAAGGTAGCGGATGTGTAAGCGGTTCGGGTGTGTTGCATAAGCTCAGGAGTCAGGAGGAAGTTGCAAAACGGACACTAATGCTACAGTAGGATGCACATTTGTTGCAGAAGTATGCGGTAATTATTAATGACAGCGTATTCTGCAAAAGCACTGCTACAATCATCACCATATTGTTCTGCAAGAAATCTACTCTATGGCCTGACTCCAAGAGATGCGGCCTTTACTCGCAGGCAGTGACAATGAAGCAAGTTTCTTCACCAACATTCACCACATCCAGGTCCACCGATGGACGAGGGCGCTTTGACGACTTGGTGAACAAAATGCGGAGGGATACTTGGGTGGCAGAAACTTAGTGAAGATCTTTGTTCCACTCGTGGAGCATTACATTGTTTCAACGACATTGCTTGACCATTTGTTGGTGGCTAAGGCAATCAGTACGCTGGGCTGTATTGCAAAACAACTCCCATGGCCAGCGTATCACAATCTGGTCCAAAATACATGCAGAATTCCAAGGATAATGATGAGGCAGTCTGCGTGCATGCACGCGCGCTGGTCGCCATCCTCGAAAACTTTCATTTTTCAATGGAGGAAGCGACCCAGGAAACTGGCGTATGTGACATCATTGATGACGATACGCTCAAAGGCGAGACTACAACAGAGACCCATCCCTACCTGTCATTCCCTCCTCAAGCGTCAAGAAAATATCTGACGCAGTGAACTTGTGTCTCCTCCCAGTGTTGCTTGGCTATTTGGAAAATCGGGATGAGAACGAGGACAGCCACCATGTTCCTGTTGCCCTCAGGATCACCCAAATTCGTTCATCTCCCTATAAGCAATAAGCACAAAAGCACCACAAGCCGGAAAGCTATTGACTGTTTTGAGTCAGGCGCTGTGCAGTCAGTCTCAAGAGACGCGCGACCTTGTTTGTGAAACCATGTGTCGGATTGTTGTTGTATTGGGTCAGTGTACCTTCCGTTAGCCCTGGTCCACAGCTCCATGTGCTTGCCTATGCCACACACGCATTGTTGACCTACGTTACTTCGACCGACCGCACCAATGCCGCATTTGATGATTTGGACGACTGTTTGACAATACTGCATACATCGCTGCTGAAGTTGTGTTTGGTGAATCAGGCAAGGACGTTCAGCACGATGATTTCAAGACCAAGATGTGTAAAGTCAAGGGAAGTGCGTCTCGAGGATTGGATTGTTTTGCCCTCTCTGTGCGCTACGTGTCACCGAATTGGATCAGCGCACTTTTACTAAATCTATGATGGAGGTGACAAATTCGGCCAAGCCAATGCAACACGCCGATGAGATGCTTTGACGAATCACGGGTGGCCTCAATGCGAATGCACGTTTGAACCCTCCAGAGTTGTTGGTCCTGTGTCATACATTCATCAGCCAGAACACCAAGTTTTTGCAAGAAGTGAAGAGGAAGACGATGGTGCTGATTAAGGATAAGGGGCGCAAGGAGACTACATTGTGCAGATGAAGCGAAAGATCGTGGCTGACAATGACCACTATGTGCACAATTCTTATCAGTATGTTGTATGTATATTTGCCCGTCAACAACAACGGCTGATGTTACATTTAGTTTCATCGTGTTTGGACTAGATTTGTTTGCGATAGCATATTGACGGTCACGATTTGACTTACATGATGCAAAGCTACTGGCGAGACTGGAACCATTTGTGAACTTGATTGGAAATACTCTATATGCTGGATCAGAAGCCGCCATTATCGCAGCCCTCAAGGCCGCACCTTGTATACTCCAATGTCCCTTAAAAGCTGTTACTCCTTCAGCGCCACTGATGTCTTGTCAAATCCTTGCCATCGTCCGTTCCATTGGGAGTACTGAATCAGAGGTCGCACAAACGGCATTTAAATCACTTGCAACGATCTTGCGTGAGTGTCCAACATCAAATGTCAAGGAAGAAGATCTATTATTTCTCCTCGAGCTCCTTGCACCCGACCTCGAAGAACCAAGCTGACAAGCAAGTGTATTCATGCTACTCCATACAATCGTCTCACACAAACTGGTTGTGCCCGAGTTGTACGATGTCATGACGATGGTATCATCCATTCTTGTTACATCGCAGTCAGCGCACACACGTGAATCTGCACGGTCGCTCCTCCTCCAGTTCCTGCTTATTATCCACAAGGTGCGGGCCGTCTGCAAACGATGCTCACGTTTTTCGCTTGGAACCTGTTCTGTGAGCACGCCTTGGGGCGATCAAGCGTGCTCGAGCTACTGCATGGGTTCATCACTAAATTTGACATGGGATTGATGGCCAAGTATGCTGAGATGCTGTTCATGGCACTGGTATTGTGCATGGCTAATGATCTGGAAAGGCCCTGTTGTGTGGCTGCTGCAAGTGTGATCCAGGTGCTGGTACGACGACTGCAGGAGGAGCACGCCAAGCTACTTCAGCGAAGCATCATTTAACACTTGCACACGTAGATGAGTCAGAAGGAGAATGGAGCATTGCAAAGCGTTGCACTCCAGGTGTATGGTCTTATCGTGGATGCGTTGCAGTGTGCATCAGCGCCCTATCTTGATACCATATTGGAGGACCTTGGTGCTGTCGTGGAGAGCAGCTGCATATTGGACGCGTTAGAAGATGAGGATGGCAAGATGAACACAGATGAGAAAGGCTTGGATGGGGAATGGCATGCAACGTGCCAGATGTTGCAGGGGCTAGCCAAGGTGTTGCAGGTGTTTCCAGAAGTGACAACGAAGCCTGGCAAGGTGCGATGGATGGCAGTCGTTCAGCTGCTGGTGTTTCCACATGCTTGGGTGCAGAATGCGACATGTTGGTTGCTTGGAGTCCTCTTTGCAGCATCTCCCACGGTGGCGGAGTCCACTTGTGCTGGTGCTGGTGTTGATCTGGAGCAGGTGTTGACGCATGACAGTATGAGGGACATAGCGGACAAGACGTGCGCGTTGCTCAAGAGTCTGAATCTTGAGCCGACTGTAGCGTTGCAGGCAGTGAAGAATTTGTTTTTCGTTGGCAAGTGGTTCGTCACGCAGGGGTTATCCGTCAGGAACGAGAAAGTGGATGCAAGTGGATAACGATGACGAAAGTCTTGAAGAAGGAGACGAGGAAGGAGAGGTTGAGGTCTGCAAACGAGCAGATGTGCTTCCTTGGCTGTTTTCTAAACTTTCGTATCAAGCACGATCAGCTCAGATTGCGTGACGAAACAAATCGACTGCACCAGTGTGTACCGCTTCTTACTTACCAGCCCAGCCTATCTGTTCATGTACTTTTGGTCTGTGTATGACAGGTAAATTAGGCTCTTGCGCCGCTATCAGCTTTGTGTTTCTTCAGCGCGATGTCATTATATATAGAGGCAACTCAACTTGTGCGCTTTAATATCCTGATGCCTGTCTATTGCATCACTGAGGAAGATACGATTCGTGATTCTGGTATAGGTACGTTGCATGCACCTCATTCCATTGATCTACATTAACATGCATGTCTTCTGGCTATGAGATGAACTTAAGATGACCACAATTGAGTTGCAAGACCTCATTCAGGAAAAAGTAGAAACAACAGTGTTTGCACAGGCGTACAATTGGATTTGACAGGGTGTTGTGTGTGTTCAACAGGAAAGGTGTGTAACGTGGGTAACCAAGATACATGATGCTGGTCAAGTCCACATCTTGTCTTTTTGGAATGATATGAATAGGCAACTACTGATCCTGTGGCGGCTGCAAAGCACAAGGTGACGCAGAATGTCATGAAAGAGAGCTGGAAGTGGAAGAACAGGGCATTTGCGTGCGTGTACTTTTGTATGGAAGATATGTGGTGTCAGGTTGATGTGCTTTATCTTAGCGAAAGCTGGGGTCATGTCAAGAAAAGGCGGAAGTTGTGAGGCCACTGAGTCTAAGGTGGTTCATAGACTTTATTACTTGCAATTATCTTTTTTTTTTCTTGGTAACTTCCTACGTTTGAGCACCATTTTTGTTGCTTTACTCACCTTCCTGTGTTTTATGGTTGTCGTTATGCACCATTGTTTGAAACTGGCGTGCTCAGACCCATGCATCAAGCCAAAATACGGGCTCTTTACTTTCGCTGAGACCTCTCTACACTACAGCTGCGTGCTGTTGGCGGATTCCCATCGCAGCCAGAGACTTTGAATCTCTTGGCTGTGAGCCCAGAGACCTTGCCTCTCTGGGTTCCTTGTCCTGGTCCCTGTCTCTGGTAGCCCGCTGTGCCGTGGGCATTCCTCCTGCCATAGTCATTCCCCATCACTCTCACGTCATCTACTCAGGTGATTGGCGCATTGACCACTTGCCAGACCGTTTTGCAAGGTGATCTTGCCCTCCTCCAGAATTCCTTGAGATCCAACAGCTACATGTTGTCAGGTTCCCATTCAATGCAGCTGAAGACTTTGAATCTCTCAGCTGCGAGCCCAGAGACTTTGCCTCTGTGGGTTTCTTGACTCGTTCCCTGTCTTTGGTACCCTGCTGGCCACTGCCCCTCACTTGGACCGGCACCAGACTGTCGAAATTGATATAGTGGTGGATCGAGGTTGACTCACTGGTAGTGGGAACAGCAATGCACCTGAGGTCCTAGACCAGGGTGAAACATACGAAACCTTTGTTCCCTCAGCTCTGACGTATTGCGACGATGGTGAATCAAGAGGGGCCTTGTGGGTAGACTTCCCCCAGCCCCATGACTGTCTGCCATGTACCTCTTCCTGGTCGTTCACACTTGCCGTGTCACCCACTCAAGTGATTGGTACATTGGCCACTGCTTACAGATCATGTCTTCGCAGGTGGTCTCAACATTTCAATCAACCTTGGGTTCCTCACGACTCTTGGGACCCAACAGCTCCATGTTGCCCGGGTCCTGTCGTGGCTAGAGACATTGAATCTCCTGGCTGCGAGCCCAGAAACATCGTCTCTCTGAGCTTCTCCTCTCCCTGTCTCTGGTGACCCTTCTTCCCGGTCATTCCCCCAGGGTCACTAGGCTTGCCTCATTTGCTCAAGTGATCGGCACGTTTGACTACTTTGCAGGTGATCTTGCTTTCCTCCTGGGTTCCTCACAACTCTTCGGACCCTGTCTATGGCAGTTCACAATCCTTTTTCTGGTCCTTCTTGCATCATCATCTGCTCAGGCGATCAGTATGTTGATTATTTCGAGTCTTTGTTAATAATCTCGCTCTCTTGTGTCCCTTATGATTCTCGGGGTCTTACGGCTGCGTGGTGCCGGATTTCATACCCAATAGTGGTCGTCTCGCTGGTCTAGCACCAGGTCAGGGTAGCGACTGCCGAAATCGAAAATGGCGATAGGTCGAGCTCGACCCGCCAGCATTGGAAAGTATGTTTGTACTACAACGCATCCAACATCCTAGATTGGTGAAACGTACAAATCTCTGTTTCTCTGGCCCTGACATATTGCGATGACAGGACGCTCCTCTCAGAAAGAACTTTATCAGAGCATTCTGGCAGCCAGAATATATATTCACCGACGTTGCCTTCCTTGCTTCCCTCCCCTCAAACACAAATCAGCAAACAGGCTCGCAGAAGTTGTCAAGGTTCGTCACCTCCCCTCCATTTCTGCATGACCTCATTCCCCACAAACAGTCGCGTTCTGTGTCGCGTTTGCTCTTCTTGAACCTTCGCCTGCCACCCTTCTCGACTCCCTAGACACCATATACACCCAGTCCCTTGAGGACCTCTGGACCACAGCCAACCTGCCTATTGGCGTGCAGAAATGGTGGCAAGGAATCTAGCATGGCCTCAATGAGAGCAAGTCACCTTGGCCCAAAATGAGATTTTTTTGTCTCTCGACGCCATCACTACCATTGCCACCAACTCAAAGACCGGCCACAAGTTGGCTGGTTTCCCTTGCCCTTGGTTTACATAATAATGTTTACTTTGGTGGAAATCTCCTTGACCCTTATGATCCGTGATTAATGTCACCACGTCAGTGCAGCCTGTCCTTGTCAAGGAGATGCTTGACATTGGACATAAAAAACCTATGTCGGGAGATCATTAGACCAGCTTTTTGACGCAGTCTACAGATCGACCTGGCGCAAGGGCATAAGGATCACCATGACGATGGCAATGACAAGGATGACTTAATGGCTTGTCTGGCACTACACAGTGATGATGGAGGGCAGGAGCGCAGCAGTCCCCACAATGTAGTAGCTACTGCAATGTGGCATCAGCAGGGGAAAACTAGATTGAACTTCCTTGAGCGTGAAGTAAATCAGGCCCAGGCTAGGACAATTGGTACGGGGCGAAGTCGCCTTTGACAGTGACAGGTATCGTTTGTCTTCACCTCATGAGTCTAGTGATTCTTGTCCATAGTCTGATTGTGATGTGAAATTGCTGTCATGCATTGTATACGCTGTAATGTCCATGCATGCAAGGGAAGCAGACACCAAGGACCAAGGAGCGAAAACTAATTTGTCCGCGCCATACAAGTTGAACGATTCCTGCTCCTAGGCCAGACACTGCCCTTTTCAATGTGCACTAGTCTATTCTCCTTCATTCCCTGTGCCGCATATACCCTTGTCTACCCCGCAGTCCCCAATCTAGCCAAACTCCCATCACTATGGAAAGCCGGACCATCATGCTCTTTCGGCACAAACATTTTTGGTTCCCCGACCATTCGGCAGTGTGATCAGGCCTAGGATCCATCAGGAAAAATCATAATTGCTATGTAGTACTATATAGCCTATGTTGCACCTGTAGCCCAGTTGAAATCCCCCTACTACTTTCGCCAACTGTAGTGACCACCAACACTATATTTGTCTATGGTAGTAAATGGTAGCACACCTATATAGTAGTCCATAGCAGTGATAGCACAGTGCACAGTGGAAATTTGCCAATATAGTTCACAGTAGTAGTCAAAAATTCTGATCATTTCA
>JBBPUD010000490.1:0-17945 GCA_038094475.1 Phylloporus aff. rhodophaeus
AGGAACGCCCGGGACCCGTTGCCGTCCCAGATCTTGACACCACGCGCCGAGAGGGCGGTCGCGTCTGTGCTACCGCGGATAAACCAGAGGAGTTCTTCGATGATGCCCCTGAGGTAGGTGCGTTTGGTGGTCAGGAGGGGGAACGCGCCGTGTGTGAGGGTGAAGCGGAGCGCAGGGGGTGCAAAGATGGCGTGTGTACCCGTACCTGTGCGGTCGTTGCGCGGTTCCCCTGTTGTAATAACGCGCTTGATGAGCTCGAGGTATTGGTGTTCTTCGTGCGCCATTGGGTGATGGTGGTTGAGAAGAAGGAGACGCGACGCGACCGCGCTGATAACAAAGACGCGAGTGTCACACAGAACACGTGATTTGTCACGTCACACTACGATACCAAATACTGATACCCTGGCCAGCACAAGAAGAGGAGGTGCGGGCAGGGTCCAATGACCAAGAAAAATTAACCAGGAAAGAGAAATAGGTGGGGGCCGAGGGCCCCGCAAAGCACCAAGAAGCAAAAAGATATCCACACGCTGCCAAAGGAACCGCCTGTAACACATCCTGAACTCGACCAGAGGGTCGCAGTGAACCGAACCCAAGCCAAACCTCGTGATGAACGACGGGCCCCGGTACTGAACATTACCTTTGGTATCACCATGAACATCGCCCGATCGACTTGCTCACACTCCAAATATCGCCGTAGACCTTGTGGCTCGTAGCTCCAACTCGTCCGTGTCCCGAAGCCATCCAGTTGGGTCAAATATTGCCTGATAGGAAAATCGCACGTGTCCAACTTGAACGGACCCGCCTTGTTCCCTCGTCATCGACCTCGTTCACCTCGTTTCGAATCTCCAATAACAGATACCGTTGACCTCGTCTGGCTTGAAACCATCTCGATCATCGCTGCTCGAACTGCGCATAGACGCGTCCCGAGTCTCTGGGATCGTTGTCACGTCGTTCGTACCAGACCCGTCGTAGGGTAGGCTGCAATTGTGGCCGCAAAGGATGGACAGGCACTAAATTGGTCAACCTAGGCCCGAGCGAGAACGCCATGTTACCACCACTGCCCACGACCATTCTCCGCGCCCTCAAGTGGGTGTGCTAGAGAGAGGTATGCGGAGGCTGTCGGGTGAGAGAGGAGGGCGAATGCAAGTGGTGTCACGATGAAAGCTCATGCTATTGGCGGTTTCTGCTCGACATTAGGAGGTGCTGCGGCAGTTGTAATAGACGGCGAGGTCGTCGGAGCAAAAAGATAATTAATGCTTGGTTTTGGAAGATTTCGAAGGTATGTGCGAGTATCGTTTGCAATGTCGAAGATGTCGATATCAGTTGCATCAGAGGAAGCGCCTTGGCCCGTGTGCATGGATCCTTGGGCAGCAACCAGGGCGGTGGACCCGGGCATGTTGCTTGCACATCTTCACCGAATCAGGGAGTGGCCGGAGTTTCCACAAGAGCCTGGCGGACACCGTGTGCGCCTAACTGCAACTAGGTAGCAAGCATCTTTGGCGGTAACTCCTGGGACGTTGATAGAACATCGTATGCTCCGGAATGTGACCAATGGGGTGAGCCCGAGCCCGACTGTATCGCTTGCGCTTCCTCGTCGAACCAGGGAGACTCCATAAAAGCCGTGTAGGCAGCGGTAGGGCACACCCAGCCGTAACGTGTCGACCATCTGTAGCGGCGAATACCTCGTCGACAGAGGACAGTCTGACCCTCGTGTGCGGACAGACACCTTGGATTACAGCGACGGAGGTAGACCCGGGTATGTTGGCGCGACTACTCGTAATCCCCCATGGAGCCAGGAAGTAACAGGTAGTTCCATAAAAGCTTCGGGAACACCTAGTTGGTCTGTGTGCACGCTTGAAGCCGACCAAAGAGGTAAACCAGAGCATAATGGTCCAACAATTAGCGCTTCCTCGCTGAATCCGAAAGTTACTGGCGATGTATTGCAATGCTCGAAAACGCCGGGAAGGTTTGACCGCAGCGCGGAGGACATCGATGGTGTGACGGAATGGATAGATCCTCCATCAGACACAAAAGACGCGCATCCTAGGGAAACTTGGTCCGGGGTGTCGGGGGCCCATGTAGGGGTGAGTGGTGAAACGCCACCGTTGTCGACATTGCCATCATTGCTGTACTCGGAATTGTTATACTCGGAAGAGGGCAATCCGTGCCAGAATCACTAAGCTCATCGATAATTTTCTAAAGGAGGGCCAGGCTCTCGTAAAGTGGTCTGAACGTCTCTGGATCGGCCTAAATCTTTCGGAAGTCATCGCAGTCGTCTTGAATATTACAGCTTGAGCTCCTTGGCTTGTCGCCCACAGACTTCAGCCGGTCCAAGTGCCTATAGGACGTAGATGGGCCAATCTCTGAGTCGGCCTCACGGAAGTCAACGAGATCGCATAGTCCACTTCGGCAAGCCATTGTGCGCGCCAAGCCGTAGCCGTCTTCTGGAATCTAGTCTTTCAGAGCCTGGGCGAAATCTTCCATGTGTATTCGTCGTCTGAATCCCATCGCAAGGCAGACGGCTGATGCACCAGCCGGGATCAGTCACACTGGAGGGTGAACAACGAAAATCCAGACTAGGTGTTGCCTCGTGAGAATCGCTGGACGATCTTGGCAGCGTCGTCGTGATCCCGTCGTGCCGTGAAGAGCTCGACTCCAGGGAATCCGTCTGATCCCTGTGGTAGGGTAACTCGGTATCCAACAGCCTTCCGTCATAGGGGGAGTATACGAGGGCTGTCTTTGGATCAGGCAGGGCGAATGTACCATCCAACATCCTCGGTGTTGTCGTGAGGATCTCGTCATACGGAGAGGTGATGTAGTCGCTCTCGGATCTGGTCACAGTCTTGTCATACAACAGACAGTCGAAAGCGATCCCAGAACCGGGGGATGCGTGAGATGCGTCATCGCTCGACGAGGACTCGGACAAGCCAACTGCGTGTTCTCCTGGGACGACAAGGAATACACCTCCAGCACGGTCTGTCGTGCTTATGATCTCGCTCTTGGAACGAACATGTGTCGCTGAATTCCTGTCGTGCAGCGAGGCCTTCTCGACCTGACCATTCGCACATTGGTCTCCATTCTCCCGTGCCTCCAGAACAACGTCGCTCTTGTCTCCACTGCGAATGTCCATGTGCAAGCCCGTGAACGTGTGGGTTCCAGGTTTGGCCCCAGACCCTGGAATCTGCTCTGCTTCGTCTTCCACGTAAATCGCTAGCGCAGAAGTCGTTTCAGGATGAGATTCCACGAGCTGGGGAAATCGTTAAAAACTGTTGATAAATGTAAGGTTCTGTGGACGCACATTCCAAAACGTCGGATGGAAAGACCTCGCGTAGACCTGGTTGACATACTAATCACAGGGAAATTAAGTGAACCGAAAAGCATCTGCAGGCGTCCAACGCACCTCATGACTCCCTTAAATATCAGGGGGCCAATCGCCTCAAGCCGACGTAGTGGCCATGTCCGCTCCGCCACAGTGACACGTGGATGGCAAGAACTTTCTGAATCTGGCACAGGTACCATTCTTCCGGATGTTGTTCACTTTCTTGCGTCCGCGGTGGAAGTAACACGCTACAGAGATGATGGCAACCACAGCAAAAACGATGCCACCCGTTCCGACAAGATCATCTGTGGCATCGTCGACGCAGACTGTCCAACCGAGCCTGGATCGAGCGGGACCAAAGGAGCGGCCGTGGAGGCCTGGAAAGCAGCAGGAGTGGTTGCAATCGGCATGATAGTTCGATATCAGAGGGACTGGGGGCAGAAGACGACGGGAGTGTGGTTTATATAGTCCAGGCATGTTAGCCCCGGTTCAGATTGGGCTGGGGGAAATATTGTCAGCCTCTCGGAGACTGGTAGCATGATGAAGGGAAAGATAAGCGGCTGTTGACATCACACTTCCTTGACGATATGACCTTGATGTGATTGATACACTACAGGATGGAGTACGACCGCGATGGCACGTATTCCATTGTTCACTGAAATAAGTTCGAAAGTAACATACGCACCATGCATTATTTTCCTTGGCGTTATTTAGCGATCAAGATAGATAGAACAACGCGACATGGTTCAATATCGTCACAGATAAATACTATGTAGACCAGGGGAAAGATTAATTCATTCAGCGGATTTATAAGTACCTCGGGCAGTCTGGGATACGATGGAACTCATTTTGCTGGCAGTGTCTGGTGATGTGCAAGCAGCTGACGGCGAATGTTGACTACCACACCGACCTTTGCCATTTGGAACTTCCGTGTAGGCTCTTTTTTGAGAGTCCGGAAGGGGTCTAGGAGGTGTAGCACAAGGCCCAGAGGAACATGAGCACGACAGAACTCTGGTTACTTAAATGATCACATACGTAGCTTTGGAACATCACTTATTGTCACGTGACCTCATAATGCTCTCTTCTCCTGCCTTCTTAGACGAGTATGCTTGCAAAACTTGGACGTGTTCGACCGATCGTGGTCCCGCGCAACTGGTTATATTCCAGTCAGATAGTTGCAGCAAAAGACGCACAAGAAACCTCACACAGGATCTACAGAGCCAGA
The DNA here is from genome assembly GCA_038094475.1 of Phylloporus aff. rhodophaeus. Taxonomy (NCBI): domain Eukaryota; kingdom Fungi; phylum Basidiomycota; class Agaricomycetes; order Boletales; family Boletaceae; genus Phylloporus; species Phylloporus aff. rhodophaeus. Next base: position 4,545 of record JBBPUD010000490.1, read on the forward strand.
GTCAACACCCTCATCCATGCCGCAGACAGACGACTGCTCAGCCCACGCGCCGACGCGCTCGAGTCTTATCTCATGACAAAACTCTCCGATGACAAGTTTTATAATACATACCGTGCCATGGCATTCATGCGTGTCATCCGCTTCTCGCTGGAGAGACATTTATTCGACCTCGCTCTCGCACTCTATGACCGCATGCTCAAGGAGGGCCTTGTGGCCGTCCATTCCCTCTCTCTTCGCATGGCTGCACTCAAGATCGTACGCCAAACATCGAAGCCGACAGAGATTATCCTGCCATTGAAACAGCTATTTGAACAAAAGGCGTACGACGTCCCTGCTTTCATGGACCTCGTCCACTATTCGGTCGACAAGCACATCCCAGGTGCACTAGTAGATGACCTTGCCCGTACCTTCGTGTCCATACGCCAAATCGAGCTGAGCGAGTATCCAGAACTCGTCGGCATGCTCGCTAGCATCAACATGCGCGCCAACCGTCTGGACGCTGCACAAAAATGGTTGCAGATCTTTGAGGATACCTGTGGCGCTCAAGGCGTGCTTCCAGACGTGACCCCGTACTCGGTCATCATCAGCACACTCAACGAAATAGATCCCAAAAATGGCGAGGCAATCCAGGATGTGCTTGTACGCATGAAATCGGCTGGCGTTTCCCCCGATGTAAACGTGTTCAACGCCCTCATCCGTGCCAATTTCGTTCAACGGCGGTACCAAGAAACGTTTACTCTATACCATGTTCTCTTGGAAAAGCGATCAGAGGAACTCATGCCCAACGATGTCACATACAAGATGCTCTTTCGAGCCAACATTTTGTTGAGTCACCCTCGCGTAGCGCGGAGACATAGGCCCCCAGAGAACGCTGTTCCACCGAGAAGACTCTTTCGAGAGATGCTCCAGTGTCACCTGGAGCGAACCAATGGCCAGCCACTAGAACGCTCAACCGTCATATCCGTATCTGCCTTTCATCTCGCTCTTCGAACGTTGATGGCACGTGAAGACTACGCTGCCGCCTACATCGTCATCCGTGCCCTGCACACGTTTGGATTTCAACCCAACTTGCAAACATATCTCATCATCCTCACCAGCCTCCTTCATCGCATGAAACAAGAGGCGAACAATCCCCGCCCAGACGATGTTTATCGTCTGGTCGATTTCCTCACACATCTCCGGCCCAACGAACATCCAGACTTACAGACCCTTGTTGATCGCATACGGCAAGACCAGCCTGCATTTAAGTGCACCAGCGCGTCCGCCATTGGGATCGAGACCATGGCTCACCTACTCGATCTAGGAGAATCCACTCGATCCACTGGCGACGATCTCCCCTCTATACGCACCCTTGCCCCTGTCCCTTCACCTTCAAAAACACGACGCGGTGTACATATTCCGACGGTGCCGATGTTGACGGGTGCCGTAGCCCCCACAGCCGATCGCGCCTTGTTTTCACCCATGCCGCTCGCGCGGATCCTACACCGTGCACTCCTCGGCGAGCTCTTCCGCAAAGCGGTCCACCGGAGCACGGACTGGGACTGGAAAGGTGCAGTGGATTCCATCATTGAGGAAACTGGACGCGACATGGTGCCCGAGGGAATGTGTGTGAAGAGGCGGTCGGATGTGGTGGTGAAACGATCGGATGTGTTACCGTTTGCGGCAGCGAGGATGAGGCGACGTAGGCGGGGTGCGCGGGGTGGACGAGAGATTGCGTTTGATTTCGAGAGTTGAAATGGGTGGTGGGTCGTACCCGACGTATTTTGGGATATGGTGTCATTGACTTGCACATACTCGGGTCCAGATCATCGTTTTGGGATACACCCAGCGAAATCGGCAAAGTCCTTGCCAAAAGCTTCGACATGAAACGGTTGTGAGCATGGCACAAAACACGATTGAACCCTACATGTGTTCTGTTGGCTACGATGATTCTTGGTTTAGACATGGTGGAAATTTTGTTTTCGAGATCCCTTTCGAAAGCTGATCGCACCGGATCTACCAGCATTGGCCACGCGGTGATGCGATCCGTATGGTCACTAGGCATCATCGAGAATTCGGGTATCATACGGTTAAATAGACCTCAAATGGCTCAATGACCACCCACAAACTTGCCAATGCTTTGTCGAGAGGTCGGACAGCAATGAAACTCGCAGCTAATGTTGGAAGCCTCGACAACAAAGATGGCTCAATGACCACCCACACTGGGGCTAGGGGAATCAGTGCCTATATTGACAAGGCAGTAATAGTAGGTACCCACCGAGCTACTGGATGTAGTATTTGCTCCCAAGCCCAGTTTAGTCCGCAGTGCCGGATTGCAGAGTCTGGCATCTGAAAGAAAGGCTTTGACTATGTAATATTCAACATAGTGTTTGAGTGACTCATACCCGCAGACTTTGGGAGTGATCATGATGCCAGCACTGGCGCCAGTCGCTGCAACTTCTGCTGCTTTGGTAGAACGGGTTAGTGTTAAGCGAGTGTAGCCGAGGTCCTGAGCGGTCCTGAACACCAACTGACTCACTGAAAGGGTGTGACTGCCAGTTAGATCCTGGCACGTCACCGCATCATCTACCAAGCGGTTGAGACCCAGCGTCGCAGCCCCGTATCAATGTAAATTTTCCGTCGGTCCATTTCATCGAGCCTGGCACTGTCTCATGTGTTGACATGTCAATACTCATTCGTTGCACCGCGGGAGCTTGAAGCTTGACTGGTAACCCCCCCAAAAAACGAAGATAAAATGAACAGATCCGAATGTCGGACTCATCGACCAATGCAACCCTCGGATTCCGGTGACAATGGCATCATGACCGTCTAGGTTGTCTACGAATGTCTGCCAGCGCAGGTCCAGTGAGCCGCGTCGACTTGACTCGGCAATATTCCGTGCTCGCACACCGATTGTCAGCCTTGTGCCTACGCGGTGCCAAGAAACGACGACAGTGACTTGAGTCCAGGCAGGGAAAAAGTTTCATCCCTTGCCAGTGTCACATTTCCGGTGAAACTCGGTTTCGTGTTTTTTTGGTTGCTCTTGCACTACATGTCGCAAAGTTACACGTTCTGTCACGTTCGTTCTTGATCACGGATCATGGCGGAACCAAGGCATATTCTGTTCAACATCTGCCCGTAGAGTGTGTACCAAGTTGACTTTTAGATGATCGAATCGTCATGCCAAGTCGTACTGCCAAGTATCTCATAGGGATGCTATTGGTTCAATGGATCCGGGATTGGAAACCATTCCATTGGGGCACATGTATTTCGGATGCAAATCCAGAAAAAAAATGCATACATGCGGATAGGTCAGACCAAGGTAACAAAACATCCCACACCGCGCTCTTCCGTTGGAAGTCATATAAAAATGGTACAAACGATATGGTCGGATTTTTTTAACAAAGGGTATACACTCTAGGTAGAATGGTGAAAAGAAACACTCGCACAATGCTAGAATTGCGAACGCGTGCCCTGATCAAGAGGGCAAAGTGATAAGAAGTATCTGTAGCCGTCCCCGGGACGAAGGAAAAGGGTGACGAGAACGAAAAAAAGAGACGCGTGAACTCGCCATGGTCGTCGACAACCATTGCAACGACCTCGCATTTAAAAGATGTTGTGGTTCGCACGACGCGCCTTCATGCGCCTCGAGTGAGTGCCAGGGAAGTCTTGGGTGGGTTGATGGCACTTTGCGCCGGTATGCGTACCAGATTCAGCCGGAAGGCTAGAACCAGGGTAGGAAGGCGAAGACGGCGTGTTAGTACCGGTTGGCAGGTGAGAAGCAGACCCGACAGGAACGCTAGGCGTAGGGGTAGAAGCAGGCAAAGTAGGCGTGCTAGACCCAGCCGGCAGGCTGGATCCGTGGTGCGAGGCAGACGAAGTCCCAGTTTTAGTACTCGACGCAGCCAGCGGGTCAGAACTATGCGAGACCGCCGCGTTAGTCGCATTTGTAGCTGTAGCGGCACTGGTAGCCGATGGGTCATCCACAAAGATGTCGTTTTGAGCGCCTATTACACCCCGTTCGTTACTTCAGCCCCAACAAGTGCAGATGCAAGTTGGCAATACGCACCAGGGGAAAAGCCGCATCTCGAGTTATAACCCGGGCTCTTTGGCATCCCCTCCAAGTCGAACCCCTCAACCTCGATGTTGTTTCGCTCCGCCTGGTTCCAGATCAGTACTTGCTTTGGACCACGTACGCATTGGGACGGATCATCTTCACACCACTTCGCCGGCTGCGGTTTTCCGATCTTCTTGGGTGATGTCGTGTCAGAAATGACCCTGGCCCTATAGAGGTACAGGTATATGTTTGGTTCCCCGCACCCACGGGGAACCTAGTATATTCCCCATATCAGCAGGAAAGCCAGATTAGCACGAATGGTATTTACTTACCCAACCCCACTATCAGCATCCACAAAGCGAAATTATGATCAGCATTCATATAGAAGAGATGGCTCTTACGATGCATAGACACCCTTCGTCGGGACAAGGAGGCATACCACTAGGGACTTCGTACGTAGTCAAACGCTCAAACGGGGTTCTGTATACCAGCAGTTAGTTCCCCTTTGCCGGAGCGGGAAAGACATGATAGACTTAATGAGGACTCACTGAGGTGCCACAGTGAAAACGGTGAAGTCTTCAGGTGTCACTTTGTTGAAATCAGACTGTAATATATACGTGACGATCGTTCATGTATAAAATTATGCGAGGACGGAGACAAACCTCGTACGATATAGCAAAGGCTGTGCCCGCAGCCCAAGACCGATTGAAAGTATGGACTAGCAAATAAAGTGGCACCGCTCAGATCTCCACAGGAACAAGTTCGAACATAAGGGTGAACTCACGGTTTGGTTGGGTGATACATCTAGGGTAAGAAGAAAGATTTGCGGGATGTTCTCTCCCATCAGGCCAAGCAGTTAAAGTAGCGTTGGGACGAAGTGAGGAATTGGCAAGGTTATCCGCGATCTCTACGGTGAATGATTTGCCAGAAGGGCTTGAGGGACACAGGGTCAAGAGAAAGTAAGCCGGTGCGCAAAGAAAGTGACGCACATATCCAGAAAAATGCCTGGAGGGGGTGGCATCCTGCCGTACTACCAGATCATTCATAGCAAGGTCAACTTGAAGAGATTCAAACATACGTTATTAATGTTGTGTACCCAGAAGTCGGCGTACTTCATTTGCCAGAGGGGCCGTGGCGGTGTACCATCGTTGTAATCAAGTATCGTTGTGCCCGTACCCTGTCAGTCATGGTTATAGGACGTAAGCTCGGGGAAATATGATGGTAAGGATTAAAAAAAATCACATAGATACCGAACATCGCGGGATGAAATACACACTGGTGTCCGAAGACGAGACCAGCTAGGGCGACAGAAACCCATACGCGGGATTTGGATAAATGCGCGAGCATTCTTTAGATCAAGGAAATGAAAGAATGGTGTTCTGTCGGCAACCAGCGCGGCGCAGTAAACGAATGGAATGTGACAGATGAGGGTGAAGTAAAGTGTTGGGATCGACGCATTCAAAGCCGCCGGATTTATATCTCAACGGCCATAGCTTGACTCGACTGTGGTCCTATGAGAAATGTTGGTGGAAAATATATCCGATGTCCTGAGGAGATGGTCAGTCATGGTAACCAACCACCAACTGCGTCAGACTCTCGGTTCCACGCGGGGGTTTTGTCTTCAAATCCTGCATAGGGAATGGGGTGCAGTTGCCCTGGATACAACTGTCAATCCAAATGCTACGACTCGTGTGAGGAAGCACGTGCCTCAAATGTGAGAAAAAGAGAACAAATATGAGAGCGTTCCCTTGACGACGAGAAACAAGCAAGGCCACGTCTCCACCAACTTTGAATGTCCAGATATGCAACTAGACGGCAGAGACGACACCGATACAGGGACTGATCGCCAAAGAGAAAACAGGTTTTCACGATGTCGCTGTTCTGTACGGTTACAGGGGATTCAGCGGGACTGTCGACAAAATGTGATATCCAGGGCAGAGGCGGGTCGTCACGCGTAATCAAGGGTTTGAGCACCAAGGTCTGGTTTGGAGGTCCAGATAGGTAGCCATGGATTCAATTGTCCAATCATTGCCGACACATAAATAATGCTAACAGGCCTTGATAACTAGAAAATGCTGTAGAATACATCTATGAGATGCATGAAATACTAAGTGTCAGCAGAGTCCAAAGTGCGCACTAGGGTCAAAAATCACACTCAAGCAACGAATCCATCCTAGCAGACTTGAATTCAGGATAATCTACTCGAAATGCTATTCAGAGTAGCAAGCCTGCATGACATCCCGAAGAATCCTACACAGGATTAGGAATCTGGGGTAGAATCAGCAGTTACATGGCCCGCTGGGACTTGTCCGAGTGTCCTAACCCATCTGTAGGCACCACATGAACAACATCATCTCCATGAGTCAAGTAAGACCTGTGATTGACATCGCCAATAACCTAGAGATCACATGGACAGTCTCTGTGAATTGGACTACCTAGTAACCAGCCCGTCTATGAGCTCACGTGTGCCGCGATCACGGTCTGGTTACCAGACTAGTCTGGGACGGCGTCGGAAGTTGAAGTTGGAACCCTCCTCATCTCAGGTCTTCAATGTACCCGGCAGGATTCATTGCAGTTCATCGGAAGGGATAGTTGTGCTATCGACTTGCGCGCTTCTGCAGTGAGGTGTCGTCGTCAAATATCGCGGTTCAGAAGCTTTTGGTTTCTTCTGACGTCGAAGAAGGCCTTAAGTTCTCGCATTACTGTAATTCTCCCCAACCTCGTCTTTGGAGTCCTCGTTCAAGTCTGCTTACGTTTATGACTTATAAACTATCGTAAAAGCCTCCTGCTATTATGCTGGCAGCCTCCGTAGTGAGTCACCCTACATTGAACTTCGGTCTTGCCTTTCTAATCCTACTAGCTAGTAGCTACCCTAGCTTAATCTCTAGCCAGCTTTCCACGGATGCCCGTTCACCCAAGCCTGACGATGCAAACCAGCTCCGCTCACGACCCTCTGATGTCCTTCTGCTCTTCTGGCCCGCGTCCGCACACCTTTATTTAGGGTCTGTCACATATTCGCAGGCTTTCGTGGTGCATAATCAAGACACTCTACGTACGGCCACACACACCCAGCGGAAACTCGCGTCGCAGGGCAACCTCACTTCGGTCGAGACGACTCTCATGTACTTGATCATGACCTTGGGGCTCACAAGACTACGGCTCAACGATTATTCTTTGTACAGGTCCAGTATAATCCCCTGTTTGGTGAGGCACAGTTTGACGCTCTGCAAGACAAAGGGCCGCTGAACATGGTAGAGATCCTCATCCCACCGTCAATCGAAGACATTGTCGCGGGCTACAGCCGAGTCATTCACTCTGCTTCAAATGGTACCTTTTCTGTTTCCCACGATTTTTCTGCGGACCATCCCACCCTTGACAAGCGTACTTTACAGGCTACCTCGGTCCTCCATATGTCTCTGGGCACATCTCCACCTCAGAAATCGTCTTTGCGGCATCCACCCCTTACCCAGTCATTGCGACCGTGATATTCGTTGTCTTCGTAGCATTTATCGCCATCAAGTAATGCATGCCAGGGAAGGGGATCGAGTTCACAATCGTCAATGCGGATGTGCATGAATCGGGGCTGCGCCGTTTACACGCGATGAACGTGCGGACGAGGATGATCGATGACCAAAGAATGAGGTACAATGAGATCATGTTTTGGACGGTGACAAGACAGGACGATGTTGCACGCCCTAGATAAACCAAGGTGTGCTGGATGCATCGCGGTACGGGAGGATTTTATGCAGAGGCGGGATGATCGTTCCTCCGCGTTACAGATCAGTTCAGGGTGAGCCTGTCAACGTACAACGGGACCAATGCTATGGCTTAAAGCTAACAATTGTGGAATCATGACAGAAACATGATCCATGTAATAACATCAGTCGACACGATTGTGAACTTGACCGTTAGTCATTGTGTGCTGTTCCGCGAATATAGTTGCACAGTCAAGTTTGATGCACCTGGGGATGTTAGTAAGCGAAGACGAGCATGCAGAAGAAACACCGCAGACAAGCTAGGAAAGCTGGCACCGGTAAAACCACGCGATTAGCACTACAGTTCATCATTCATTTCGTTCTAATCCTCTGATGATAGATACCCAGTTCATCTATGACTTCTTTTTCCAATGGTCTGAGACGAGCTAACGCCTTACTTCGTATTTTTCCCATCCGATCTCAGAGAGCTTATCTACCTTTCCTAGCACCTCCTTTTCAAGTCCCTGAAGGTATTCTTCCATTTCTGCAAGGAGATGTGGTATGCCCACACCGAGAATGCGGACTGCAAGTAAACCTGCATTCATACCACCATTGATTGCAACCGTCGCAACCGGTATACCACGCTACGCAGTATCGTAAGAAATGTCCGGTAAGCATGTGAACACATGAAGTAAACGAAACGTGTCCTACCGGCATTTGCACGATGCTATGCAGTGAGTCCACTCCATCCAATGAGCTTCCCTTGACGGGAACACCCACTACAGGGAGGCTGGTCATCGCTGCTACCATCCCCGGCAGATGCGCAGCACCGCCCGCGCCAGCCACAATCACCCGCAAGCCACGCGCCCGCGCACTACGTGCATATGAAACCAACCTGTCCGGCGTACGATGCGCTGAGACAATTGTAAGCTCGTATGGAACTTGAAACCGGTCAAGTACACGCGCAGCAGGAAGGAGCACCGGGAGGTCCGAGTCGGACCCCATGATGATGCCAACAATCGGATGGGTGCTTGAGTGGCCGCTCCCTGGGGTTTGTAGAGGTGGCACATAGGTGTCAATCTCTGCTTCTGTGCTGGGAATAGGGAGGGCGGATAGGAGAGGGCGGAGTCGCGCACGCAGGTCCGCGTCGGTGTCCGCGACAAGGGTGACGTGGCCCATTTTCCGGCCCCGTCGGCACTCAAGTTTACCGTACAGGTGGATGGTGCAACCGGGGATGGTGAGTGCGATGGTAGTAAATGCGCGGATGGGGTCCATGGAAGTGGAACCGCCGATGATGTTGAGCATGGCTGCAGAAGGGACTTTAAGGGCAGTGCTTCCCAGAGGAAGCCCAAGGATGCTACGGAGATGGTTTTCGTACTGTGAGGTGTGGCAGGCTTCGATAGTGTAGTGACCCGAGTTATGGGGACGGGGGGCAATTTCGTTAATGTATATTGTGCCTACGATGGCATTGAGCGAGATGAGAAGCGGCTAAATCACCTGGATGTACCGTCTTCCATAAGGAACGTCTCAACACCAAAGACGCCTGCGCCTTGAAGTGTCTGGATAGCAGATTCTGCTACGCGCTGCGCACGAGAGGCTACATGAGGATCTCGGCTTCGAAGAGGAGCGAAGACAAGGTGACAAATGTTGTCTTTGTGGATGGTCTCGGCGACAGGATAAGAAACCACGTCACCGTTGATCGTACGTACGACCATAACCGCAATTTCCTTGATGAATGGAACCCATTTTTCAGCATATAATGGACGATTAGAAAGTGCTTCTAGCGCTTCTGCTGCTTGGTCGACTGTCCTAACAACAAAATTACCTCGCCCGTCATATGCGAGGGTTCGACTTTTGAGCATAAAGGGGAGGCCAAGACCAGTGGCGGTAGCTTCTATCGACTCTATCGTAGGTTCAACTTTGACGAACTCAGCAACGGGACAACCATTGGCACGCAAGTACGTTTTCTGTTCGAGCTTGTCCTGGATGACAGCGATCGTGGAAGGGCTAGGATGGATGATAGCCCTTGTCCCCGGCGTCGATTCGATCTCTCTCAGCACGTTCACGTTGACATGCTCAATCTCCACAGTGATGATATCGACTTTGCTCGCGAGTTCTCTGATTTTTTCAGGATCGGCAAACGAACCATTAACGTGGGTGAGCTCAGGCGAGCGTGGTGCGATGATTTGTTTTGCCGGGCCAGATTCACCGATATCGAGGATAACAATGTCTACGTTAAGCAAGGACGCAGATGCTGCGAGCATGCGACCGAGCTGACCACCGCCTGTTGGTTTCGTCTACATCAGATGCCTTCAGTAGATGAAAATGACGATCTACAAACCATAGTGAGGACACCATAAGACGATTTAAAAAGAAAATGAGAAGCTTACGCGCACCAAGGACGCCGACGACCTTGCTACTCATCGTCGTGGTCGTAGTCAATGTTAACGAACCGAACCGCGACGATCAACTTTTACATCGCGAAGCTACCCGAATGATTACATAACCATATATAGACTATCGCTTTGTCGAGTCCAGCTTGTGAGCATTCGTACGTGGTAATAACCCCAGCGGCCTTCGTTTGCAGACAGTTCAACAGATGGGGCCAGCGCAACCAGAGCCAGCGAGAAGAAGAAATAGAAAGCGGAAAAGAAGAGTCGTGTCGGACTCCTCATCTTCTGAAGAGGACTCCTCGTCCTCGGATTCATCAGACGTGTCGACGCCAAAAAATACCGCGACAACCAAAAAACTTGAAAAGCCGACCACGCCAGAAACCACGGACACAGAAGATAGTGAGGATGTATCTTCCTCGTCCGACGAATCGCGGGATGGCTCAGATCTGGACGTGGGGGACATCGACAAATCCCTACCGTCGTCTAAACCCAGGCTTCCCGAATATCCCGTGCAGCGCGACTCGCCGTCTCCGCAGCCTGCTATAGACGTCCCGCATTTCATTCCTCCTAACACACCAGAGGGTGAGCAAGTCCTCAAGGAAAAGTTCCGTAAATTCTGGATGATGTCGATTGCGGAGGGTTTCAAGGACGATTTAGAGGAGATACGCAAGGTATGGGTCCAAATAAATGCGATCCCAGCATTGCTGACGCTAAATGGGTCCGGCCAGGAACCGAATCTTGGTCCATCACGTCTGGCTCTCCTCATTGACTCGCTTGCTTCTGGTGCAGATGTATTCTCCTCGAGCTCCATAGGTGGTTCTGTCAACGAAATGGAGGTTGTGTTAGATCAACTTTCATAGAGCTCTCTTGGCTGGAGATTACTTGCACAAAACCCCGTACGTGTAACAGACTTCCACTGGTTTGACTTTGACACTAAAGTTTGAAAGATGCCTTTAAAATACGATTGATCCACAAGCATGTCTGGTCTGTAAGCACATTTTATTTCTGCATCTTCTCGCAAGTCAACTACACTCGTCAGGACAGCTCAAATTTGAGCATCCACATCAATTCTAATCCAAGCAAAACGGATAGCGCAAGCGACCAATGCTCATGCAACCAAGATGATAATCAGAACTTCAGACTCTGATTATGTGTATTACATTAACCAGTGTCGTTCAAACTAAAACTCAGAGGTATACAACTGGGGTAGCCACTCTGAGGCCTTGATTACTGTCTCACCCTGACGTCGATGTCCAATTCCACACCATTTTAGGTAGGTCATCGACACCCATTAATGGTACCTGTTGTCCATCCTGAACCCCATAAACTGCATATGTGTTCTTGGATGCGAGCTCTTCCTGTGCTAGCACAACGTTAGCTGCCGGCGTTGAGGTGGGCGCAGCGAGAGATAGGCATTGCGCGCTGTTGGTTGGCGTTGCCTTTGGTGTCTGCGAGATCTGCGACTGCGTGCGGTTCGACCCAGATGGAAACGCAAACCCATAGTACCCCGGACAATCACCCGTTGGGAATCGATATGCACTAGATCGATCAAGATCAGTAAATTAGCAGGCGAAGTTAGGAATAAAACAAACACGTAGACACTCCGCAGGAATGGTAAACCGAGTGTGACGTCCGGTTGTGCAGTATCGGTCCTGTTGACAATACCAATGGGACAGGAACCGGGGGAACCCGCTCCGGACTGAGGCCTCAACAAATTGCCATTTGAGTCGATCTGATAGTCGACGCCATTGATTGTTGCCGTCAATGCAACATAGGGAGATTGAGGCGGACCAGAATCTGTGAGAGTAGAGGAATCAGATGTGCAGTTGTATGTTACGACTCCGCTGTCCATGATGACTGTGACGGGCGGTGGAACAGGCCCCGTTGCGTTGGTGTTATTGGCATAAAGGTCTACGTTTGGAACACCAATGGATAACGAGACTGGATAAAACAATGTCATGTTCGGATCAAAAGGAAAGTATGTATTCTCACAGGAATCAAGCGCGGCAGTCAGGGGTCCCGTGAATGGCACAAACTGACCATCGTAGCCCTTTATGCCATCGAAGCCAAAGGTATTGAAAAAATCATCACTTGGATCTGGATTCTCGTTCAGCTGCACCCAATTGATTGTTCCTTCGTAGTCATTCGGATCCAGTGCCCCAATGGTAAGCTTCGGATTCGCAGGGTCGAACCGCATACCAACGACCGGATTGAGGAGGGAAGACGATTCATAGAGGTGAGTCAAGATATTACGCGCACTCGCAGTGCTATTGAGCGGACTGAGGAACAAACCAAAAACACCATTCTGGACGAGGGTCGAATAGTTTTTATCAGAACCATCAAGCATGTTTACTGTTAAACTGAATCAATACGGCCGGACGATGGAAAATAAATCACATGCCGAAATGCTGGTTTGGAGCACTAAGAACACCCTCGAATCCAACAGTGTCGGTAACCTCCAACCCGCTAAATGAGGGGATAGATTTATACCAAAGTGTGTTATTTGTCTGTTATAAAACCTTAGCAAATGTCATACTCTTACCCCAAGTGCACATCATGGGACCACAAAGGAAAAGTGTGGACACACCTGAAATGTGGATGACAGTGATGGATCGAAAAACGTTGACCCAGCACAGAGGATACAGTCGGACCCGTACGTGCCAAGAAAGCCAGTTGACACGTCAACGGTGAGGTTCATCTCTTGAGGTGGTGTTCCGAAAAGGACTGGCACAGTAGAAGGAGTGTAACTATTTTCTGTAAGATAGGGTACGACATTCATCGGGACTGTTGCCCACGCTGTCCACAGGATGCATCCATACCATTAGTCGCACTTAAATTCTACACAAAGACTTACTCCCCGAACTTGCTTCCACAAATGAGAATGCGGACAATATCGGGCCAAGTGTGAGAGTCAAGGCAGAATGCATCCTTGGATGTCGGTTAGTTGGCGAACTCGATGAATAGAGATGGATGTTCGAGAAGAAAACTTGGGTATATCTTGAGTACGTGCAAAAGGCAGAACTGCAATCACTATGCCAGCGCAGGGCTTGGATCGAGCGGAAAACAGTCAGCCAAAGAACGCGCTGACTTCAATGAAGCCAAGGAAACGGTGAAAAAGAGGTGAAAACGTTCAAAGCGCCCGTTGGATTCTCACCTGAGTTTCCCAAGCGGGGAGCCTAGTTAGGCTTGACCTTATTTGTACTCGTTGAGCCTAGTTAGGCTCCCAAACTGAAATTTCCAACACCGGCCATAAATACTGCCCCAAATATACCTTAGC
>JBBPUD010000491.1:0-17928 GCA_038094475.1 Phylloporus aff. rhodophaeus
TATCAGTGTGGTGGGCATGTCCATGGGGTCTGGGTAAGCTGTTTGGACTGTTAGTTTCACTGCTTGGACTGCTGTGCTTGTCTGGAGGTGACTTTGGCGAGTCTTGCTCCTTTACTTGTGCTATTGCTTTTGCTGATACATTCTGGCACTTCAATCTGGCAGGTTTTTTTGACCTGGCCTCAACCTCCTTAATACCTCCTGATGCTTGTGGTGTATGTGCTTTGCATTCCAGATCAGCTGTCTTGTCTGGGACCATGTCAGGTGAGCACAGTTTCACCTGGCATACTGAGCATTCCACCTTGTATACTGTTTCACAATTGATACGTTAGAAGGTATACTTACTCAAAATACTGTTTATTAATAGACATATGCATATGTGACCGTTCCCCATCTGAAGCTGACTGATAGTTTCTAAGCAATGGATCTTGTATGTTGTAAATAACTGTCCACGGATCTAATGTTTTCGTGTGTCCAGTTTGCTAAGTTGGTGCTCCAGGCACTGTATTAGTCTTTGTTAGATTTGGTGATTTCACACTGTTTTGGTTCATTGTCAGCTCACTGCTTCTCATTTTACTTCCTAGTTGTTACCATTCGATTCACCATCCTCATTATGCCTATACCCCACTTTTCCGGGTTCATTTTGACTTGTTCTTCACTCTCTGCAGTAGCAGAGGCCATTGTGGCTGATTTGTTTACACTTTTTTACTCGAAGCACACATACAGCCTGTTGTCCACTGTGGTTCCCTCCTTGGTTACTCACTGTGGACATCAGTCCTAGCTCCCAGAAGCCTCTTGAGTCGACCCAACAAGTAGCTAGTCCACTTCCTCAATCCTCAGCTATCAACAGTCTTTGGCTCTACAAATCATGAGATTTCATGTGCGATCAACCTTACACAATGCTGACTGAATTTCTGGAATTTAGGTTCGTACAGCTAGACCTAATGGACTATTATAACCTGCCATCCACTTTTGAAATCTGGGTACTTATGGAAAGCCAGACTTTCACACGATAGCTGGGTGAACAGTACAAATGTTTGGTTCCCATGGTGTGGCGCCCACCACATACCACTCTAGGGAGTCAGTCTCAACTGTAGAATCAAAAGCCAGCTCTTCTGACACCTTTGGAGTCAGAGGGAAGGCAATGGAGCCAGGTAAGTTTTCTACTGAAATACTTTGCTGCTGTTTTATTTTCTGAAAATTACAGAGGCAATAAGGGCTCGATCATTGGCCAACATGGAGCAACACATATCCTCTCTGGAAGGTGGGGCTATCAACCAAGCAAAGAACATACAGGTCCTTCAGTCCCAAGTCTGTCATTAAGGTAGACATGACAGATGTGGCCAATAAGGTGGCAAAGCACAGTCAACATGCAGCATTGGTGACAAGCAGGGGCATTGTGCATCCCCATTGGCATTACCATCCATTTGTAAAGACCCCATGGGGTGTGAAACACAAGCCACTTCATGTTGTCAGGATAAACCTTGGTCTGAAAAAAGGAGTTAGTTATGTCGATCTTCCCAAAGATTTTACCTTTGGCACAGTCCCACAGGATATCAGTAATTTGAGGAAGAGAATGGTTATCAGGGATTGTGTTCTTGTTGAGTACATGAAAGTCATTGACCCAATGCAGTAGGACTGTGGGGTTAGCCTTGGGGATGATGAAGGCTGGCAATGAGTGTTCACTGCTGGAGGAACACAGGTAGCACACTACAATATGCTGTTGGAGTAACATGTGCCAGGTTGCCTTGTACTTCTGTGGACAGTCATAAGAACACAACTGATCCTTGGGATGGACAAGAAAAAGGACATTATCCAGCAAGGTGTCACAGTGGGAAATGTCTGCAGGGAAACAATCAGCAAACTTAGTCCACAAGACACATGACAGGCTTTCTTTCAAGTCTTCCTGGAAGGCCAAGTTGGCAATCCACACCTGTACTGCAGCAATACAGTCAAATAAACCAAGTAAAGAGGGGAAGACTCAACAAGGGACTTCTGGACAGGTAGGACTTTAATAAGTTCAGATTGTGTGGCACAGTGTGTATCAGCAACCAGGGCAGGTGAAGGTCTAATGGAACAAGGCAAAGGTGGAGTATGCAATGGAACAGCAAACAAGTTGTAATTTGTGTCTTTCACAATAATGGAGTGTAACTTGTGGTCTATGACAATCTTGTTATGGGCAAGAAAAGAGAAACCTAGAAGAAAGGGCTTGACAAGGTTCAGTGCAATGAGCACATGGACCATGCGACTGTTGAAAGACAAATCTAATGAGGAAACAGAAAGGTAAACATAGCAAGACAGTACAGTTCTAGAGGAAGAAGAAGAAGGAGAGAAAAAGGCCATCCTGACTAGAATGCCCTGTGGAAGGTCATGGATTCAAAGACCTAGGGATAAGACTAGGGTCTTATCAATCAGAACTAGAGACGATCCATTGTCAATAAGTGCCTCAACAGTGACCAGGAATGTAGATGTAGGCCCATCAATGTAACAGTCCACAACAGTTGGAAAGAGGAAAGAGATGATATGCACTCTTCACCAGAGTCCATGCTATCTCCCAATGCTGATGAGGGGACTACCACCACAACAAATTCATCAGCCTCAACCACCACAATGGTTGCTGACTTGTTGACTATAGAACGGGTAGTGGTAGGTGTCTTTTCCAACAAAGTTTCAGAGGGCTTCTTGACATTGTCTACCATGATGATTGAGTAGTTGGTTGGGTCTAGGAACCCATTAGGACAGGTCTGCAACATGTGCTTTTGGAAGGGCTAGTGGCACTTGAAACATCCATCATTTTCATGGAGAATGTGGTATTCATTGTCTGTGAATGCCAGTAGGTGTGGCAAGGTAGTATTGGAACTGGAGGGCAGTTTTGCCTTGGCAACTATGGTTGTGTGGTAGATAGAGTCACCTATCTTGGACTTACTTGTTCCACACAGAGAAGCCTCAATCTGTTTGCATAAAACTTGAGTGTCATGGAAACATTATTTGTCAAGAAGCTTGACCTTCTCAATCCACTTCCAGAGGTCAGTCTTGTTCTTGGCATTGGAAACACAGTATTTGAAGGCAAGCCCCTGGTTCATGTGCATCTCAAAATGGTAATGCAAACTATTTTCAGACATGAAGGAGGTGCTGCCAATGAGAAGAGAGTTCTGAGTCTGAACATTGATTACCTATTCATAGAAAGTGCACAAGTCTTAACATGATGCAAGCATCTTGAGGCAAAGGTCTAAAGCCTAGTCACTAGGCAGCCAGACGGCATGCAACTCATCCATGAATTCTTTGAAAAAGTGTGTGTTTAAGTGTGTACAATGGATGGAGTACCACTGTTGAATCCATGGGTTGAGCATGTTAGATTTGGTGATTTCGCACTCTTTTGGTTCATTGACAGCTCACTACTTCTCATTTCGCTTCCTAGTTGTCACCATTCGATTCCCCATCCTCAATATGCCCATACCCCACTTTTCCGGGTTCATTCTGACTTGTTCTTCGCTCTCTGCAGTAGCAGAGGCCATTGTGGCTGATTTGTTTACACTTCTTTACTTGATGCACACATACAGCCTGTTGTCCACTGTGGTTTCCTCCTTGGTTACTCACTGTGGACATCAGGTCTGTACCACTGTATTTCTCTATCAATATACCTTGGTTACTCACTGTGAACATCAGTCCTAGCTCCCAGAAGCTCCTTGAGTCAACCCAACAAGTGGCTAGTCTGCTTCCTTAATCCTCAGCTCTCAACAGAGCAAGCCCCATGTGACTTGCTTTACCTGGCTATTTGCTGTGATGTTCTTGTGGAAGAAGTATTGGGAACATTTGAGCTTCCAATGGCATAGGTGCTCCGGTGTGACCTCACCAGGGGTGAGTGAAGGTAGTTTTGGTGGTACATTTTGCTGATATTCTACCATGGTTGACATGTTTGAACATGTGCATGTGTGGGCAGTACAGATGATGTAATCTTCTGAGTCAGAATCGGAATCAGTAAAGGAATTATAGTGTATTGAAGATTGTATTGAGTGTATTGAGCTGTGATCTGTGGTAGAAGCTGAGGCAAACATAGGCAGCAATTGTTAACTTAAAGGTGTTATGAGACCAGGGAGATTGTCATATGAGTCAGTATATGTGTTGGTGATGGTAGCAGTATGCAATGTGGCAAAGAGGTCATTAAGATCGTTGAATGAATCAGTATTGCTATCAAGATCAGTTGTTGTGTTAGTTATAACAGTAGTGTTGTGGTTGGTGTTGGTAGTGGTTTCAATGGTGTTGGCAGCAGTGTTGGCAGTGGCAGTGACAGTGGTGTCAGTAACAGTGGTGTTAGTAGTTGTGGGCACTGCTACCTGAGTTTGGCTGTGTGTTATTTCCATGGTGAATATGCTCAAGGACATTTAAAAAAAAGTGAAAGCCCATTGTCGGATGAACTACACTAGGGAGTGCTCACACTGAAAGGGAATGTATGCAAGCATAGTAGATTACGAGCAAGCAGGGGATACAGGAAGAATGGGAATGTACAACAGTGGTTCTGAAATATATACTGTCTGGTTGGTGTGACGTCACAGAATATCTGTGGTGTTGAAATATGGGTGATGTCACGATAGGATACAGGGCTTACATACCACTGTGTGATGATGATGTGATGAGGACTGTGCAATGGTACACTGCTATCATGCAGCAACAATGATCCACCACAACATTGCTTGCCATGAAAGGAGAGGCTGCTACCTTCACATAATGCCAGTAGAGGTCAAATGATGGTGGGTGCTGCAATCATATACTCACCACTCACACAGTGACACCTGTATGCCCATCTCATGGTATGAACATGCTGACACTATGATGCTCATGATAGCATGACCATCACAATGTTATCATGTTCATCTTGCATGCACTTACTTGTACCCACAGGTCTTTAGAGTACAGGTATTGGTATGAATACCTGATTTCCATACCTGTGGATTTACCTGTACCCTTGGTGAGGGTACAGGTATATCAGCAAGTATGGATACAGGTGATAGTGGTGGCAATGAGGATAGTGTGGTGCAAAGATCATACCAGCATCAAGAGAGCACCAGCCAGGAGTGGGACCTTGAGGTGAGCAACTTGTGGCAACAACAATATTACAACAATCATGCTATTACAATTATTGTAACATCATTGTGGCCATGTTGTTGGAGTGATGAGTGGATGTGTAATGTTGATAAATAAGTAACAAGTGATACAATGTATAATAAAACAAAAGAATTGTACATACCTGAATAAATCTCCTATACATGGTGCACAAAACAGACTGAAATGTGCATCAGATTTGGTATTACCTTTTTAGTCTGAGTGCACTTCTCTCATTCTTACCCCACAGTTGACTACCATCATCTCCAATTCTCCCTTGCCACAGCCACCACCACTGTGACAATGGCAACTGTTATGATTTATTCTTGATGACATGCATGAGACATGAACTGGCACCTTGTTCTTTTCTTTTGCCTTTATTGCCGCAACTCTCTATTGGCATTTCACTTGATTGGACTATTGTTTACTTGAACAGTTGTTTCATTGACAGCCATCATTGACTGTGTTACCCTTGTTTTTATTTTGATTCTTGATCTATTCTCAATGACCAATCACTTAATTCTTCCTACATCACACCACTTCCCTTTCCTGGCGTTGCTGTGCATCTCACCTAGTATATAAACTGTTGTCTCAAATACTTGTACCCTAAGCTAGATCTTATCTTTACTTTAATCAATCTCTTTGACTTTTAAACTCCTAGGCTTCCAGCTTCACCCATTGATTTTGCTTTGTTCACACATTGCAATGGCTAAGTCTTCAGACTTCTCAAGAAACCTCAAACAAGCTACCAAAGGTCTATGCTAAGGCCATACCTGGGACTAAGCATAACAGCAACTATTGCCATCACACAGTTACAAGGGATGTAAATGGAGTGCAATGGCTGGCCCACATGAAGACCTTGATAACAGTGAAGGGCTATAATGGCATGTGCACCCTCTACCATAGAAAGGCTGCAATGGTGTACCTCCACAAACCATGATGATAGCAAGGAAGAGAAGCAGGATGTTGTCACACTGAGTCAATGGGAGCACCACTATCACTCCACAACAATGACAATGGGAAGAGGAGAATACCATCATGTCAAAAACAATGGCACAATATCCAGGCCACCATCCTCACCACACAATGATGAAGCAGGCAAGGCTATGCAATGGTGTACCAATATCTGCCATGTCAACAATAGCAATGCATCAACTAGCCCACCATCACACAATGGCAAGGCTGGCAAAGGCCATGCATTGGTACACAAATACCAATGCCATGCAATGATGAGAAGGAGAACAGGTAGCAACATGATGACAACAGGGCCTCATGCATGCATTCAATGGTATGTGCAGCCTACTAACCACCATCACCATTCAACAACAATGCTGGCTATGCAATAATACACCTACCACCAATACCATCACCATCACCATGTAATAACAAGAAGGGGATAGTCCAAGCATTTGTATGTATTCAATAGTAAGCCTTCCTATTCTCAAATTCACCTGCTAGCCCTGGAGCTCCTTGAAGGCCCATGTGTTGATCCATACCCTGATAATCACAACAAGGAGGCAAATAGAGTGCAATGGCACACCATTACCATGACCAAGACAAGAAGGGCAACATAGCTGCAGCACACTAACCAGCACTACCATGGAAAAAACAAGGAGGCATAACAACCCACCACCACATGGCAGCAAACACAAGGGCAACACAATGTTATGGTGGACAAGAGAAAGAACAACAAGGATAGCCCAGCCAACAACATGAAGGGTGACAGAGATTAGACCAGGCAGGTAGTGGGAACAAGGTCATGTAGTTAGTTGGTACATAGTGTATACCAGTGCTGGGGTTGTAAAATGCAAAGAGGCAACAAAGAGGGTAGCACTATGGCAGGCATTGGGTGGGAACAGTGGCACAGGAACAACCAAGTTGGCATATCTTGCAGGAGATAAAAGTCTTGCAAGTGAGAACAGGTGGATTTGGTGGGCTTGATGGTAAAACTTTTGATCATGTTTCCTGTAAAAAGTACTCATGATAATGATTGGACATATTGCAAGAATACACTGGGATATGATGAGCTACCCTCTGCATCAGGTGGTGCAAGAGGGACAAGAACTAGTTCTAGCTTGGATACATCTGGCAATGACATCAGTAATAACATAGAAATAATGGAAATGGGTTTAGAATGGTCACCAGGTTCTAAAGCTATAGCCTATTGGATACTTTGGATATATATGGTAACCATTGCTTACCTAATCATTGGTACATCGCACCATAGAGTACCTTAGTCCCTTTTCTTAAGTAACTACTGAATATCCTACAGGTTATGTATAAGCCCTGCTGTAGCTCAGTGATCAGCATCACTTCACTCACATCTACTTGAATCTCCAATGGCCAATATACTGGAACTGAGACTGGACAGGAAAAATTGGTTGAAATGGTGCAAGAAAGTTAAAAATGCTATTGAGGCTGAAAACCTTAGGAACTATCTCAATGGGATAGTCTTGGACCTAGACAAACAACTTGACACACATGCAAAATACCTAATCATTGCAAATCTGCCAGACTCAATTTTTATCCTCATGATTTGACTCAAAACAGTACACAACTACTGGAAGTATCTTACAGACAAATTCAACAAAGCTACAGTATATGCATGACTACCTAAAGACATCATCACACAAAGCTTAGTTAATATCCATATTTGGCAATATCTCAAGTGGCTGTACAATATGCCACAGTTGAAGACAACCACTAGTGTTACACGAAGTGTACTAAGGCAAGAACAAAGATTGAACGTTACTTGTTTGATAGAGGGCGCTCATGAAGAGAGGTATGACAACATCGTCAAAGAGTTCTCAGGGAGTTCACAAGGGGTGACACAAGATGTACACTTGTATTGTATAGATCAAGTATGAAGTACATCAAGTGTCTACTCTAAGTATTTATACTAAGACGATGTGCAGCAGAGAATGACGGAGAACGACATGGAAGAATGGAAGTACTAAGCCGGTGTGAGAGAACTGGACTGCGGAGGGAGCTGTCCATCAAGATCAAGGGTTAATTGTGAAACAAATGATAAGGGCAAAGCACATAGCCAAGGGACTATGTGTGTAGATACATCATGTCAAGACTGATGATGAGCAAGCTATGCTCATATTGTTCTAGACAGACCAAAGGTGTAGCAAGATATGTAACAAGAGAGAAAAAGAGAAAGACACCTGGATAGAGTAGAGAAATTGTAACATTACCCCCTTCATAGAGTTGTACCCCTGGTACAATTTTCCAACCTCTCTCCTCAAAAATCCTAGTTGCAGGAAGAGGGCAGGACATTGGGAACAAGATGGTGATATGGACATTGCATATCGTTATGTCCAAATTGGTCACAGTGCATGCAAACATTGTAAGGGCATCGAGAGGGTCCATGTTCCCATCGTTGACAAGTAAAGCACTGTAGCGTAAGGCAGAGTCGTTGGGGGTGGTGAGGAGCAGTGACATGACAGTGGGGACATTCGTAGAATGTGCACTCATCTTAGTAATGGCCAACCTGATTACACTAAAAGCAACAGGTGGTATTGGTCGTAGGAGGGCGGACATAGGGATTGTGTAAGAGACAAGTGTGGGCAGAAAGGATTTCAACATTGCCGACCTGAATGACATAGGATCTATTGAGCTCTTGGGTGATGAGGTCAAGGTATCGAGCACTGCCAGGAGGATTGAGGACGAAGGGGACGTGAAGAGAAGTTTCTGGAGAGGAGAGGTCTAACAAAGAGGTGGAAATATGAAGGGCTAGTTGTAGAGGAGCAGGAGAAGGTGGGTCTGAAGAAGAAAATATAGAAATGTTCTCTAAATACTCTGTGCACTTGTCAAGGAACAGGATAAGAAATATTGGATGAAAGATGGGATAAAGGACACTGATGGGGATTTGAGCGATGGAACTATGGAAGTTGAGTAAATGGAGTAATTCCAGAACTTGTCCTGTGAGACCGTTTAGAGATTCACACACAGAGAGACCATACTCAGCTGGGAGGTTGTTTGAAGCTACGTGGAAGTGGAAGTTTTGTGTAGAGTGGACACTATGGTATAGTTTGATTAGCCCTTGAGTCACGATGTCTTCTTTGTAAAGGGGCATTCACTTGAGGATCAGGATAAGAGATGGTTTGGCAAGTATACTAGCAAAAAGGATCTTCCAAGCACAGATAGGGAGAAGATACAAGTGTACTGGGATGGTGTGTAATACCCACCAATGATTGGGGAGAGAGTTGGAGGAAGCAGAGGAGTGAGAAGTTGGGGGTGAAGATGTGGAGGACATTACAGGGATGGAGTGGCTTTGGGTGGAGAAGACGAAGTGGGCGAAGTTGGAATATAGAACAAGTTAAGAAAAAGATAAGCCCGAGTACAAGCGAGCAGACGAGGATGATCCAGAATGTTTTGAGATAAGAGAAGCAGAATTCATGCATGTAGCGATTCAGGAGGAGCCTCACGAAAAGATCATAGCGTCCATCTCACTATAGTGTTCATTGGAGCTTATGAAGCTTTTTATAGTCTTTGAGGATATCCTGAGTGTGCATGAGATTTGCTTCAGGTTCCCAGCCGAAGAGTAGCCTTTTCATGCGGTCAGGTACCAATGGTGGCCAAGGGATCCCTTGTGAGATAGGATAGCCTCCACTTCATATTTTTCTTCGTCATCAATCATGTCAAGAGGGGGCTGTGAAAATGATGGGCTGTACACGTTAGTTTGTTTGAAGGGGAAAAGTAGTGTGGTGTGAAACATGTTGTGGATCTTCCAGGTACTGGGAAGTTTCAGTTGATAAACTAGGGGGAAGATTACGCAAGTGATTTCAAATGGACCATGACGTTTGGAAGTGAGTTTTCAAGACAGGTATGGAACACGTAGGTTGGTGGCTTCTAGCCAGACATGATCTTCTACTTTCCATGGAGAGAACCTTTGTGTGGATCTCTTGGTCATGAGGAGACGGGTGGAGTCGTGCGCAGCGAGGGCTTCCTTTCAGGCTTCTTCCAATGTGGTGAGTCAGGTTTCCAGGGCAAGAATGAACGTCTTCCTCACTGGGAAGTTCCTGGGCTCATATCTGAGCATCAAGGAGAAGGGGAAAGTTTTGGTTGAGCTGTGAGGAGTAGTGTTGTGATGGAATTCAGCTGTGGTGGTGTGATCTGCCCATTGATGTGGGTTGTTACCACAAAAGATCCATAGGTAAGTTTCTAGTTCCTGGTTGGTATGCTCCATTTGTCCGTCAGTCTGTGGGTGGTAGGTGGTGGAAAGTTTGAGATTGTACTGGAGAAGGCAGGCGAGTTATCTAGCAAGCACAAAGGCAAACTGTGGTCGATGGTCAGAGATAATGGAGTCATACAAGCCAAAGTGTTTGAAGACGTGGTCGAAGAAAAGCTTGGCTATGCCTGCAGCATCAATGGTTTTAGTACAAGGACATAAAATTACCCCTTTTGTAAGGCCATGGTCTACCACGACCATAAGCGAGTCAAAGCCATTGGAGAGCAGGAGATCAGTGATAAGGTTGACAGACAGTTTGTGGAATAGAAGTGACACAGTTGATGGGATGGGCTGGGTGTTGACCTTGTTTTGCTGGCATACAGCACAGCCAGCAATGTAATTACGGACAAAGGTGGCCAGACCAGGCTACCAAAAGTCAACATTCGACGATGGACTTGGTGTGAAATTGTCCCATATGACTGGTGGTGGAAGAGGAATGGATGGTGTTGAGGAGAGGTTGTCGGGAAGCTGGGGGAACATATAGATGATCTTTGTAGAACAACTGAGAGTCATTATAACACCAGTCAGCTAGAGTGGAGCGAGGAAAGAGTGGTGAACCGTCTGCAAGGTTCTGTAAAGCCCAGAGAACGAGAGGGCCTGAGGGTGAGGATTGCTTAATTCCCTCGACAAGGGATAGGTCGAGAGCAGAGATGACTACCAGGTCAGGAAGGATAGGGGTATCAATGTTGTCTTCGGTAGTGTCAATGTGGTCTCGGTGAGAGAGTGCATTCGCTGGTCTCATCTGAGAGCCTGGGGTAACCTTTCACACAATGTCATAATCTTGGAGGAAAAACAACCAATGAGCTTGTCAACAAGAGAGTTTACAAGGGTCTTTGAGATAAGACAAGTTCTTGTGATCAGTGATGACTGTGATAGCATGCTTTGTGCCTAGTAGATATTGGCACTATTCCTGGAGTGCGAGGATGATAGCAAGAAGTTCTTGATTATAGATATTGTAGTTACACTTGGCAAGAGCGAAGGTCTTAGAGAAGTAAGCACAGGGTTGAAGGTCTCCGTTGCTGTTTTCCTGTAGAAGAACGGCTCTGGCAGCAAGAAGAGAAGGAGCAAGAGACATTGGGGAGTGCAAGGATGGTGGTGGATGCAAAGATCAGTTTAAGGTGGGTGAATGCCTTATCCTGATGACAAGTCTATTCCCACTTTTGGTCTTTTTGTGTAAGGAGTATGAGAGGAGCAACAATGTCGGAGAAGTTAGGGATGAACTTTCGGTAGAAATTGGCAAATCCGATGAAACTACAGATGTCTTTTACAAAGGTCAGTAGTTTCCAATCTTTGATTGCAAAGAGCTTGGTGAGGTCCATCTCAACTCGTCCTTGGCCAATGATCATGCCAAGGTACTCCATCTGAGGGGTATCGAAAGAACGTTTGGAAATCTTGATCGAAAGTCCATGTTCACAAAGTCGTTGAAGTACCTGTTTAGTCCTGGAATGATGGAGTTTGATATCATGCTGTGTGTGGATTCCTAGATCGTCCATATAGATCTTGAGCCAGCGCTCAGAGATCATATTGGTGAAGATGTGGTTCATGAAAGCTTGAAACGTGGAGGGAGCATTTTTGAACCCGAAAAACATAACGGTTGGTTCAAAGAGGCCAAGGGGGTGATGAACGCTGCTTTCCATTGATCTGACTCTCGAATGCAAATGTTGTTGTATCCCCACTGGATGTCAAGCTTGGTGAACAGTGTCGAGTCTTTCATGTTGTCAATGAGTTCTAAGATGAGTGGCAGGGGATATGCATTTTGGACGGTATGGGAGTTGAGATAGCGATAGTCCTGACAAGGGCATAACGAGCCATCTTTCTTAGGTACAAAGAAGAATGGTGTAGCTTGGAGGGACTTAGACAGAGTGATGTGGCCAGTGGCAAGGTTTTCTTCAACAAACTTTTTACAAGCTTCTCTCTTAGCAGGGTTTAGGTGGTATACTTTGGTGATCTTAGGGATGAAGGATAGTTTAAGTTCAATAGTATGGTTGTAGTCTTGGTGTTGGGGAAGGATATTTGAATGTGGCTTTCGGCAAAGACATCAGCAAAGTCTTTACACCACATTAGGATCTCAGTTTCAGTGGGGGTGTTTTCCTGAGCGAGCTGGGTGGGGTCATTGTTTGCAAGCTTAATAAAGCAGTCTATAACAGGGCAGAAATCACTGGAATCGCAAGATGCACACTGTCTTGGAGTCCCTTGGATATAATCAGATCTATTCCAATGCTGCAGTCTATGTCTATATGAAAGGTGATGTTCGCATCATCCTCCCTGTATTTTTGGATGATATGACCTTTGCATCCAAATCCCTGGAGGTAATCAAGGATACACTTGTTCAGCTTCGCAAACACTTCAAAATCCGTGATCTTGGTCCTACCAGGGAGATCCTGGGCATCAAGGTTAACAGGGATCGCTCCAAACTGTCCTTGACCCTCTCTCAGCATCAGTACTGTATCAACATGGTTAGTTGCTTCAATATGGCCGATTGCAAGCCTGTCACTACCCCCATGGATCCAGATGTAGCTCTCTCAAAGGAGCAAGCACCAAGGACACATGAGGAGCGCAATTTCATGCGATCTGTTGACTATGGTGTATAAGCCCTACGCCCTACATGTTAGACATTCACATTCCATGTCGACTACTCACATTCCATTCCCCTTGGTATCTCATGACTTCACCCCCTTTCTTAGACACTATATATACCTGGACCGGTTATCGTACATCTATTTCTCTTCACCCGGACTGCTGCTCGTACACATTCTCCTTCCATGTGAGCGCTCTTAGTGTAGTCTGTTACCAGATGAACTTTCACTTTTTTTTGAACATCCTTTGAGCATATACACCATGGCAGTTACATGTAGTCAACATCGGGTTGGCGCTTCCACCCCCACTGTTACCAACACCAACACCGATATCAATGCTGCCGCCGCTACCACCGTCACTGCAGACACCACAACCAATCATGAAATTAGTTCTTTCGACGATAATGACTTCATTGACCTTTTCGGGACTGCAGACATCATCACTGACACGGACCCATACGATGATATACCTGACCTTGAAACACTGTCCAGTCAATGTACACACACGTCCACATCTACCTCCAGCACAGATCAACACTCCATCACCTCTCCGACACCAAGACCCAACTACTTCCATTCTGACTCCAGCAACTCCAACTCAGACAGCATTGCAATCATCCAACATCACTGTCACATGTCATTGATCGCAAAATACCAACAAACCGCCCCCACCAAACCACCAACACTTTCCCCTGGGAAAATCACACCTGAACAGCTACATCGCTGGCAGCTAGGTTGCCAACAATTCTTCTACCATAAAGACATCGATGCGGATAGTCAAGTAAAGAAGATTGTGTGGGGACTACTTGACCCTCACATCCAGCAATGGTACTCAATCAGCTGTAAACGATTAAGCACACTCAAGTTTCTAGACTTTATGATTTGGCTCCCTAGTGACTGGGCATCAGACTTACGCCTTAAGATGCTCAGTTCTCGTCAAGGCTCCTGCCTATTCTACGAATGGGTTATCGAGGTTCAAACTCAGAACTTACTCCTGGTTGATGATCCCTTCTTCCTTGCGGATGCCAGGCTTTGGTACCATTTCAAAGCCAACATGAACAAGGAACTTACCTTCGAATACCATGCCTCTGATGCCTCTGATGAACAGGTCCTTTGCAAATAGATTAAAAAGGTCAAATGGCTCAACAAAAAATGCATACGTGATTCCCACATTTTATGTGAACAAATCGAACTTTCTCTCCACAGATTGGGCAAGTCAAAACTGAACAACACCAATTGCCCCTCCTTCATAGCTGCCCCTAGGTCCAAGCAATTATCAGGAACTGGGTCTACAACCCTCCGCCTTCCAGTGCTGACCGATGAAAAACGGTGTATACTCTGTGAAAATGAAGGATATTTCAAATGTTGTCTCTCCTTCCAGAATCATACATCTCAGTCTTGTCCCAATGGATTTCCAGATGCAGTGGGGTACAAGACAATCACGGCAAAGTCCATCAAACGACCGGCTACCACGACTTCCAAGACATCAACTCTGCTCACCCAGGCCGGTGCAATCAAACCTGCTATAGTTGCAGCAGTGGATATGGATGAATTCATTGCTGTTGTAGTCCCCTCTGCGGCATTAGGGGAGGGCACTGACTCTGGTAAAGAGTGCATACCTCCCATTTCCTCTCCTCATTTGTCTTGGACCTGCCATGTTGCAGGCCCGGCAACCAAATTTCCAGTCGCCATAGAGGCACTTATTGATAATGGTTCCTCTCTAGTTCCGATTGATGAGACCTTGGTCTCATCATTGGGTCTTTGGATCTGTGAACTTCCAAAGGGGATACCTGTTGGCATGGCCTTTTCTTCTTCTTCTTCTTCCTCCTCGAGTTTTGTCTCGCTATGTTCATTTGTCTGTTTCTTCCTTAGATTCCTATTTTGAAAGCCGGACTGTCCATGCTCTTCTTGTATCAAACCTTATCAAGCCCATCCTTCTGGGGCTCCCTTTCTTGAATGTAACAAGATAATTGTAGACCATGCTGCTCATACGTGTATTGTGAAAGACACAAATTATGACCTGTTTGCAGTACATTCACCTCCACATCCCTGTGTGACACTGTCCAGTGCTATTATAGCTCAGACACGCAAGGTTGTGCATTTGGAGCTGTGTCAGGTCCTGCCTATCCACCAATCCCATGTTGAGTCATCTTTCTGTGCAATTGAGACTTTTGACTATGTTGCAGCTGTACAGGCCCACATCTCCACGCTGGTGGTCCTTGACGATTTCAAGATATGAAATGATGCTATGCGTGCAGAATTCGCTGCGCAATTCCCTTCAGATATCCCGCACTGAGAGAACCTGCTGGATGATGTGTTGTTCCAGGTCCACCCGAAGGACCCAAACAAGGTGATCCAGCTTCGCTCCTATGACTGCCCACAGAAATACAAGGCTGCCTGGCACACGCTGCTCCAACAACATATTGCTGCTGGCTGTTTACGTCCCTCCAACAGTGAATATTCATCCTCTGCCTTCATCATCCCAAAGGCAGACCCAACGGTACTGCTGCAATGGGTCAATGACTTCTGTGTCTTGAACAAGAACACTATCCCAGACAACCATCCTTTGCCTCAGATCTCTGACATCCTTTGCGATTGCGCAAAGGGTAAAATCTTTGGTAAACTAACTCCTTCTTCCAGACGAAGGTACACCCTGACAATATGAAGTGGCTCACAGTCCATACGCCATGGGGTCTATACAAATGGATGGTAATGCCTATGGAGGTGTGCAATGCACCTGCTTACCATCAATGCCGCATGTCGGGTGCACTTTGCCCTCTCCTTGGACGCATCTGTCATGTTTATCTCAATGACATTATTATCTGGTCACAGACAGTCGAAGAGCATGAGACAAATGTTCAGCTGGTGCTTGTGGCACTTCGCAACTCCTCGCTCTTTTGCTCACCAAAGAAGATCTCCTTGTTCTGCAGCGAGGTGGATTTCCTTGGCCACCATATCTCTGCCCGTGGAGTTAAGGCAGACCCTAAGAAAGTCGCCAAAATCTTGGATTGGCCACGTCCTCGGTCTGCCAGCAAAGTGCGCCAATTCCTTGGTTTGGTACAGTATCTTGGTGACCACCTCCCCGATCTTGCCCGTTTCACTTCCCTCTTGAATCCTCTTACTTTGAAAAGTGCTGAGCTCACCTTTCTGGTGTGGTCACCACGTCACCAGGCCACATTTGAGGGTATCAAGCACCTTGTTGTCAGCCCTGCTTGCCTCACCACCATTGACCATGAAAACCCTGGTGACAACCTCATCTTCCTTACAACAGATGCCTCCAATTACTATACTGGTGCAATCCTTTCCTGGGGCCTGGACTGGAAGTTTGCTCAGCCTGTTGCCTTTGATTCTGAACCTCTCCATGATGCCACTTTAAATTACCCGGTCCATGAGAAGGAACTTTTTGCAATTGTTTGTCCCTTGAAGAAATGGCGTGCTGACCTTTTGGGTGCGCATGTCATTGTTTACATTGACCATTGCACTCTACAGAACTTTGACACCCAACGTGACCTGTCCTGGTGCTAGGCTTGGTAGACAGAACTGATGTTCCATTTTGACCTTGAGATTAGGTACATCCATGGGGAGGACAATGTTGCTGCAGATGCCCTATCCCAGTGTTGTGATGTTGATGCCCCTGATGCAGCTGCTGCCCATATTGCTGTTGTTGCAGCTCTATCTCACTACCCAGACTCGGTGGAGGGTGGGACAATGCCCACGGCTAGTAGTGTCTCCCTGCTTGGGCACGATCACTTCCTCATTCTTCAGATCCTCCAGGGTTATACTGATGACCCTTATTGCAAGAAACTGTTTCCCCTTCTTGGTTCACTCCCAGGCCTCACTTAATGCAGCAGACTTTTGTT
This sequence comes from Phylloporus aff. rhodophaeus, assembly GCA_038094475.1. Taxonomy (NCBI): domain Eukaryota; kingdom Fungi; phylum Basidiomycota; class Agaricomycetes; order Boletales; family Boletaceae; genus Phylloporus; species Phylloporus aff. rhodophaeus. Next base: position 16,770 of record JBBPUD010000491.1, read on the forward strand.
CCTGTAGGACTGTCTGGTCGTGCCCAACATCAAGGACTTGCATGCTCATTTATACCACCTTGCCCATGACACTTCTGGCCACTTTGGTGCAGACAAGAGCTATGAAATCTTGTGCAACTCCTTTTTCTGGCCGAACATGTGTTACGATTTAATCAACTTTTATATTCCTAGCTGCATTGCCTGCCTCCGCAATAAATCGCCCACTATGCCTCCTGCCAGCCCTCTTCATCCACTGCCAGTTTCTGACGCTCATGAGGACTCTGTTGTGATCAACTTTATTGGCCCTCTTCCCAAGGATAAGGGTTTCAATATGTTGCTTACCATGACAAACTATCTTGGTGCCAACATATGCCTTGTGCCTTGTCAGAACACAATATCTGCACCAGACTTGGCCTATCTATTCTACAACCACTGGTTCTGCGAGAATGGTTTACCATGCGAGATTGTTTCTGACAGGAATAAACTCTTCTTGTCTTGTTTTTGGAAGGCACCTCATAAACTGACCAATGTTTCCTTGAAGCTCTCCAGTGCCTATCACCCATAGATGGACGGAGTGAGCAAACGCACAAACAAGACTGTGAATCAGTGCATCTGTTTTTTTGTGAAGCAGGACCAGAAGAGTTGGGTCCATGCACTTCCTTAGGTGCATTTCTCCATCATGAACTCAGTTAATGCAAGTACTGGCTTTTCCCCTTTCCAGCTTCACCTTGGACGCTCCCCTCAACTTATTCCCCCACTCGTCCCCAGAGATAAGGCGGCTGATGAGGTGATGGTGGCCCAGGATTATCTTCAGATGGCTAAGGTGTTGCAAGCAGTGTCTGTGAACAAGCACTGTTCTCCCAAGCCACTGTTTGCTGTAGGCGACCGTGTGCTGCTCTCCACCAAGAATCACCGACAGGACTACTTGGCTGGTGGGGACGGCCGTGTCACTAAGTTCATGCCACGTTATAATGGTCCATACTACATCATCGCTGCAGACCCCGCCACGTCCTCCTATACTCTCGACTTGCCAGCTGTTTCCCACATCTCGCCAATGTTCCATGTCAGTTATCTGTGCGTGTTTCAAGCCAACAACGACTCCATGTTTCCTACATGCGCACACCACTCACCTGACCCTGTTTTGACTCCTGATGGGATGCTCAAACATCGCATTGACCCG
>JBBPUD010000492.1:0-17840 GCA_038094475.1 Phylloporus aff. rhodophaeus
ACGAAGACTAACAGCCTCTGTTGATTGTACTGTACACTCTTTTATGGTACTTAATACTAGTACTTGCTATCGGCCGAAGTGGTGTCCGAGGGAACACAAAGCTAAGTAACTGAACTCCCAAAACTATCTGCCGAGTGTGCCGAGACGACGTGCGTTGCGTCGAACCGAGCACGATTGTCCGGGCTTCCATAGGACTGGGTGCACAGTGTGCACAACAAATGACCTTGGAGATTAGTCTTCCCTTGATTTGAGAAAAGGTATACCTTTGGTTTGGATAGGTCGTACAATTTAATTTGTACACCGAGAATAGGAACGCATTTTAAGACATCTTTGAGGACATGGTTGTGGATAGCCAGGGAAGTCAGCATCAATGTTCACGTCAAGTCTGTGATGAGCCGAGATTTCTGATTGAGACATTCGAGAACAGAGATCCCCTCCACGTTATCGCTTGCCTCCTTTATGTCGATATCATGACCAAGACATGCCTGGCATTCGCAGACTCGAGGTACTCCACTCATCCCCACATTTCCCAGGTAATGGACTTCTAAACCCACTGATCTGCCGACTGGTGGGAATCGGCATGAGGACGCCGCCGGCACCACGGCTCAACGCATAATTAATCTGCCCACACCGCCGGTTACAGACCCTTGTGATTTCCGGGACAGGCACGCGCAAAATGAGGCTGTGCAATCAGTCATGCCTCCCGCTGATCGGTCAGGCGGTCAGGCGTGGCTAAGTATGGACAACTTCCTGCGGGAGAAATCCTTTCCTGGATCAGAAAACTTCGAATCGTACCGAACCTAGCTCTGTACACAAAACCCTACCCACTACCTGAGAGAATCAAACTTATATGAGGGAAGAACTATCGTCGGACCAGTTATACATGTGAACGCAACAGAAAAAAAATAATGGCTGATAAGGTGCTGTGCTTTAATATGTCACCAGGGGTAAACTAGACAGACTTATCGATGTCCTTAAGAAGTTTTTGCAAAGTGCCTTTCATGCATTGATCATTGCCTTCTCGGTTTGGAACTTAAAACTTACCCTGAGCGCATGTGAGCAACCCTTGAACATGGTCTAAACCGATAAAGATATGGAAGACCAAATAGTCCTTTGTCAGCGTGTTGGATTGACCGATCATGGTGCTAGCTGCGAGTCCAGATCAGCGGCAACAAAACGAACCCCCGCTGATTTGGTAAATGCTGCTCGCACGACTTTGATGAACGAGTCATTTTAGGCGAAGTGTTGATGTGATCCGGAGTAAAATGGATGACTAGATTGCGTAACGTTTCAACATCTGATGGAACGGGGAAGCTATCTGTAAATGAAAGCCTTGGCCTTGCAGACCAATCGCACCTGCGTTGCTCCAAGAGCAACTATACTCTGGTTTCCCTGTAATCTTTGGCAGCTCGATGAGTCTTCGAATTTCCCTCCTTATCTAGCCGAAATATAGCGGACCTGGGTTAATAATAATAAGACAGCGTTACGGTACCCAGGGTCCAGATGGGGAACCAAGGCGACCTTGTGTTGCAAGTTACCAGGCGTGGGTAGCGTGTTCCCTCAGGCAGTGGCAAGTGTCGCTGCGGTATGTAGCGCAAAACCCTTATCAGTAATCTAGAAAAGGGTCGTCAGGGCAGACTGTGTCACCCCCGCTTCTGGGTTCGACCTATCCCGTTGCCCACGTGTGTTTTGCTCGATATCTGCCGATCGATTCGATTCCAGGGACGATCTACGGTGCAAAGGGCGTTGAGCTGGCTTACATCCTCGGACGGTATCCACCATGGACCAATCACAAGCTAAATATCGTCGAAGGTGCCCTCATTCATCGATGTCTCTCTTCCTTGTCGCCGGTGTGCGAGGTTTATGTAATGGAGACGAAGGGGTGCTAGAAGTTGTCGTAGCGGTAGTGGGTGATTACCTCTGTAAATAACTAGCGGAGCAGACAGATTCTGGGCCGAGAAGCCATCTCATTTCGCGGGTAGAGGGTCTGTGCAGATCACTCTGTCATCGATGATACGGTGTTATCGTGACAAAACGCGTCGGCTAACAGAGATAGATCATCGATCAGCTCAGTCTCCGATGTGACATCTCCATGCGGCAGTCGGCCCCCAGGTCTATTTCATAAAAGCTAGGAGATAAGTTACAGCTAAAGTAGGACAAGGGTTACAGACAACTAAGCATGTAGTCGTTGGGGTGCACCCTGCGCAGTATGTGCCAACACCTCTTGCTGACGTCTTCCAGCTCTTGCTTGATACCTGCGTTCCGCCAGTGTCGGAAGCACACGGCCCTCACCCTTGGCAATCCACTCCGTTATCCACGAAGATCCACGGCCTCGAGCTCTCTTGATTTCTTTTATTTCCTTGAGCGCTTCCAATAGCCACAGATCAGACTTGGCAGAGTGGCGTGCGCGCAAGAATTTCTCCTCGGGCTCAGCGTAAGGCGTCTTCTCCCTCAAAAGCTTTTGAAGAGTTATTCGGATATCCCTCCCGAGAAATGATGCGTGTTTATTGTTACTGCGCAAACACGCTGCATATAGCATGGCACAACTAGCGGGATCACTGGTAATAGGCGAGAGGTTGTTGAGGCCGAAGAGCGACACTGCAGAGATCGTATTCTCCAGAGAATATTTTCGGTATAGCGAGTGAAGGAGGGTGCGTGCGGCAGTAAAGGATGAAAGTGGAACACCATACTTGGGATGGTCTCCGAAAACTTTTAGTGCGAGCAAAGGACAGTCAAGCTCTGCACACCGACCTGCGGTAAAGTAGAAGAACGCGTTGAGTATCAACCAAGAATTGATGTAAGTCAAATATGAACGTACGAACGAACATCTCAATGTCAAGGGGAGTAAATGATTTTCCCAACTCTTTCCAGCGAGGGAATGTTTCCACGGTGGCCACAAGATGTTCTGTCTTGCTTGCGAGTTGAAAAAGGCGTAACCAGGCAGTAGCACGGACCTGGCCTGCTTTGACTACTTTCACCTTGCCAGTACGATCGCCTACAAACTGAAGGAGTTCGTGAAATTTCCTCTCCCGGGTGCTCGAGTACTTTGGCGAAGGATCCACAGAACTCTTCTGAGTTGTCTGCGATACTGGATGGTCTGTAACACCGAAGAGGTCATCGTCTTCGATGGCACGTTGAGCAGCTTGAGCTATACATTTGAATTACTAGGGCTCGAGGAAATCTGATGAACCAGAACGAACTGGGTTGAGAAACGTGGATATACTTTGCCAAAACTAAACATCTTGTGGGGCGAATATTGACAGGCACGTACCGCCTTGCCGCACCAAGGAGCACAAGGCTAGTGGACATCGGTGAGCGTACAACCTACAATTGGATCAATTTTTTCTGCTGAGCCAAACAAACACAAATACTCGAAAAAAAATTCTTGCCTCACCAGAAACAGTATTCACTGCCCAGCGGTCTAAGGCCATTGAACTTCTGATCCGATGAGGTGGACACGGCAGACATGCGCTTACTCGGATCTTCTTACGCATGGCTGGCTTCGGACTGGTGTTTGCGCAAGTCACCGTGGAGAAGGCTGTGCGTTCACTAACCGATCTACTTCTGATCAAGGTATGGGGATTCCTCCGCTCGTCGTCTACTCATCCATTGATTCGTCATGAGGGAATATAATAACAACAAAGGCTTCCGTGGAAAAACGAATAAGGAGCATTCGGTAAGAGTTGCCGGCTGTCGCAGAAACGATTCGGATAGACGTTCGTTTGAGAATGCGGTGAAAGAATTGCCCTCGCTTGGTGAATCTAAACCGGCTACCTCGGATGGCTATGGCTGTGTGGCGATAATTGCGGCGTGGTTGAAGAACACAGCCTCGGCGATCGATCAGTGGTTGGAGGATTACAGCAAACCATGCCTGGCTTTCGTGATGTCAATTCAGATTTCGAGGATGGACCCTGCCGCTGAAAACAGCCGAGTGTTTCGTCGGAAATGAAATGATGACAGCCAACTTCTGTTATCACACGTACGTTCATGTACCTGTCAACTTGCTTGGCTGCTGATCAAAGTTAGCAAAGACAAAGGGACTTTGACATGATAATGGTGTAGCCACCTCACGTGTTTTTATTTTTTATTTTTGCGGACATCCGCAACTTCTCATTGGATGATAGCAGATCCCCTCTTCTGCTTAGTAAGCATGCTTCTTATCTCGCCAAGCTTCCGTTCCCGTTGGGGACAGTTAAAGGTACAAATCCCACACAGCACGGACATATCAGTTCCGCCTCCTTCATTTTATAAAACCCCCTCCACTTGGGAATACGTCCTGCCTCCTCTGCCCCACTGCTGAGGCCCCTCCATAATGGTGAATGTAACATATGATTCCTGTAAGCCCAAGTCCCAGAGCGCTATACCACCTCTCACTAACCCCCTTCGAAGCTGGAGACCTTCAATGGTCGAGTTCTTCTTCGTCCGGCGTATACAACCTTGGTGATATTGCCTGGACATTGGCCTCGACTGCCTTGGTATTTATCATGATACCGGGTGTCGGTTTCTTTTACTCCGGTCTCTTGCGGAGGAAAAATGCACTCAGCATGATATATCTTAGTATGATGACTGTTGCAGTGGTGTCGTTCCAGGTGCGTCGGGTGAATTCATGGAAGTAGCAGATACCGACCCGGTACTAGTGGTTCTTTTGGGGATATTCCCTCGCATTCAGCGAAACTGCCGGTAAATATATCGGCAATCTAAGTGGGTGTCCACAAGCCAGTTTGAACCTCGTCTCATCGTTCACAGAACATTTTGGCCTCATGAATGTACTTGACCAACCGTCTGTTGGTAGTCCCCGTGTGCCAGCAATCGTCTTTTGTATTTTCCAGCTCATGTTTGCTGCCATTACGTTGGTCTTTCTGTCTTGATTAGCAATCTCGCTTATATTGACATTGCATAGCCCAATGCTCGCCATCGGCGCAGTTGCAGAACGTGGCCGGCTAGGGCCGCTACTCGTGTTCGTGTTCGTGTGGTCTACATTAGTGTATGACCCAATTGCTTGCTGGACATGGAACCCTAATGGTTGGTCTTCTGTTCTGGGTGGCCTTGACTTTGCTGGTGGCACTCCTGTCCACATCTCCTCGGGAAGCGCAGCGTTGGCTATCTCTCTTTATCTTGGGAAGCGTCGCGGTTATGGTACAGAGCGGCTTGCCTACAAGCCGCACAACACCACCTACGTTGTCCTAGGCACGGTCTTCCTCTGGTTTGGCTGGTTTGGATTCAACGGCGGCTCAGCATTGTCCGCCAACTATCGTGCTACTCAGGCTTGCATCGTCACTAACTTGGCGGCTAGTGTTGGAGGCTTGACCTGGATGCTCTGGGTGCGTCTCTTTAAGAGAATCAGGTCATTTCTTATTTATGAGGTGTTCGCAGGATTGGCGCCTAGAACGCAAGTGGTCTGCGGTTGGCTTTTGCTCTGGTGCTATCGCTGGTCTCGTTGCCATTACTCCTGGTTCTGGGTTTGTAGGTTCTCCAGCTGCGGTGCTGTTTGGTTTTATGGCCGGCACAGTATGCAACTTTGCTACCCAGTTGAAGTTCATCTTCAAATACGATGACACCCTTGACGTGGGTGCCCGACCGAATCGTCTAGCCAGTACTTATAATGAAATTATAGATCTTTGCCTCGCACGCCATTGGTGGCATTGTTGGCAACATACTTACTGGGCTTTTCGCGCAAGCAAGCATCGCGGAAGCTGATGGCGTCGTGACGATTCCTGGCGGTTGGCTCGATCACAACTACAGACAACTTGGAATTCAACTGGCAGATTCGGTATCCGGCCTTTCATACTCCTTTGTCATGACCGTGAGTGTTCCGGCATGTTTGATTGGCATCGATTTGTCTGACCGTTTTCAGACCATCATCTTGTGGGCGATGCACTATATTCCTTATCTCCGTCTCCGTTGCGATGAGGAGACCGAGATCATTGGTGTCGACGATGCTGAAATGGGCGAGTTCGCGTATGACTATGTAGGTGTCGAAACCGAACTTTTACCCCGGCATGAGTACAACAACAGCGCGGTTGGTGGCAACCGCGAACCACATCACACCACCTCAACCTCGCAGGAAAGCGAGCACGAAAAGAATGCCGTTTCCGCTGCGCCAACGTTGACTACTTGATATGGATCGTGTGTATATTGTAGACTGCCTGATATTTAGGAGACATGAGTTACTTGCTCATTTCCTCCATCCTATCATTTTTACTTTTTTAATGCTTGCCCATCCCTTTGTACCCTCAAGTAATTGGGTTTGCAATGGGGCCTTTTATTTATTTGCGTCTGCTCCTTGTATGTTGTTAGACATTTCAATTACTCATTAGGCGTCGCCCCACTGCTGTTCTCTATAGCAAATAAGCACGAACGGATGATATCTTTCCTGGTATAACTGCACTTTCAGGATCCAACATCTTTCCCTTCAGACGCCGCTACAGCCGATGAGCCAATCTGATCTGATATATATGCCTAACTTCCTCGTGGACTTTACTCACTAACCACCACTTCGATAACAGCGCAAAATCTCCGTACTGTTCAAGTAGGTCCGAACTCAGTAGACAAAGAGTCCCTATGATCGGCCGCTTGTGGACAGCCAATTTATGACAGTGGAACTGAAGTAGACAATATCAGTATCTGTGCATGCGTGGCAGCGTCTTTCGCGAGTGTGTTGCTCACGGGGTTTTTTCCAATCTAGTCACCTCACTCGCAACGAGAGGTGAAGTCTTTCTAGAGTCAGGAATCGGGAACAAGGAACGCATCAAAGAGCCGGAGAAAAGCGCCTCAGTAGAGCCAGCGATAACCTAATGGTAAGTAGATGGTGATATCCACTGTAGCAGACTTTCACGAGGTACATGGCTCGCCCAAGCGATGCTCAGCGAGTGTTCGTGTCCCAATATTCCGGGGAAAAACATGCTGTTGGTTCGAAGAGAAGCGCTGATATAAGATGAAGAAGTCGCGAGTGAAACCTTTGCATCATTAGCTTCGAATGAAATCATACCTGGTCAGTGATAACAACCGCCGCGCCTTCTCGACAGAAAAGAGATAACCTGGGATCGTTTTTTTTAAATTCTGAGTCATCATGTTTAGAGGAACATACGTTGTACGCACATATCTCGCAGGATCGTTACAGAGTATATTGGCTAATAGCGGAAGAAGAATGAACACAAGTAGGGCTACATAACGATGGGTTTAGTGATAGAAAGGATAGACATGGTGTGCGTCTGGGTCGTATAACTGTACGTTTTTATACTTAGACTCGATGATTGTCCAGATTTTCTTGGAGCATCCCTAACGTTACAAATAGGCAAAACATGTCAGTGGGTTGAACCGTTCAACGCACGTCTGAAAAAAAAAGTCAAATAAACGTGCGGATAGGGTATCATGGAACAACCTACACAATATCCGCGGCCCCTTTGGTGTCGGAGGTCGTTGAGGAACCCTTCCGACTGTCTCGTCGATGATCTCCGCAACTCTATTCCATGGCGAGGTCTCTTGCAGATCCGGCATTTGACTGCCACCAACAACCTGCACCGTGATTTCGGGATGGATTCCTAAGAGGAAGGAAGCAACGCCAGCTGAATCACGAATATCTGAGCGTAAATCGATTCGAAGGAGCAAAGGCTTTGTTCCTTCGCCCCTCCGTAGCGTTTCGGCGACCTTTGTCGTTGGAACTTCCCGGGCATTCAACCGAAGTTCTAGGGTTTCAATATAGGGACAGTGTTGCGAGAACGAAGTTAGGCATTTCAGAGTCCCATTAACGGTAGGAGATGGTGGTATATCGTGGGTAATGGACAGGTACTGTAGGATTGGCCACGCCTTCGCCATCTCTTCGAGTTTATGATCATCAAGCACCAGTCCCGTATTCTGTAAGGTGAGGTGACGGAGATGGCGCAGAGTGAGCAGGTCGCTGATTGATTGTACCGCCGACGAGTAGCCGGTTGCAGTCAATGACAATAGGCGAACGGTTTGGCGCTGGCCAGACAATGATACTAGGTATCCAAGAAGTTGGCTAAATTCATCTGGGTTGACCCGAGACGCGAGATGTATATTAACAATCTCGAGTTGCGACGGGTGAATGGCTTTCAACAGCTGCAGGATGAATGGTGTCGAGAACGAATGAAGCCCAAGGGAGTGGATACCCGAAAACGCATTCGATATATTCGAAAAGGACAGCCCCTTACGTTTCGGTGTGAAAGAGAACCCGCGTCCAAGCGCCAAAACAAGGCACTTGAGATTCTGAAGGGATGCGAATGTGGCCAGAAAGTCGTTAATCTCCAATGGGATCGCGTCTATCATTCATTCATCCATAAGATTACTGTACGTGGAGGGTATGACCTCACCCATGAATACGCGGAGAAATTCGAGAGTCCTAAAGTGGCTTTCAAACTTTGTCAAAAAGGTACGTGTGTCCTTGGCATTGCGACCACCTGGGTATTGGAAACTCAATGATTGGAGAGCGTTCGGAGAGGACAGCATGAATATGGATTTCGTATACGTCGCCTCATCCACGATGGCCATATTGCAGATGGTCGGGTAGCTGAGCTCCTGGAGGTTTGGGAAAACAGGCTTGGACGGACACGATTGTATGAGTGTCTGCAGAACGCTTTTATGAACTACAAGGCCACCGAATCTGCTGAGATCGAGATTTTGTATGATGACGCGTATGCGCTTCGTATACAACAACGCTCGTCGCCATTGGCTGATCATGGGTTTCTTGGCAAATGTCTGCGATTGAGGACAATACTAAGGCACCCCTATGGTATCAAGTGGATAATGGGACACGTACAAACGTTGCAACGGCGGTCTCTTCACTCGGCGCAAAGGTGAGTGTTTCACGAGGAAAGGTCATCAACAAAGGCAGGAGAGAGGTTTGGACCCGCCAGAGCACGTCCAGAGCAGGACCGCTGAAGAACTTGCAGGCGAGTGCAAGGCTTGCGAGGTCCGCGCGACCCCGATGTGATATGTAGACATGCTCAAAAATATGGAGCAATATCTCTGGAATTTCAAAACAGTGAGGTATCTGGGACTTTCTCTGCGAAATTGGGAGGGATCTCGGGGATGATGAATGCCTTTTAGGCGGCTTTGGATCGAGCATGAAACTTGGAATGCGGTCCATGGTAGAGTTGAAAGATAAGATCGGCTAGCTCCGAAAAGAATTGGCACTCACTTCTGGCTCTGGCACACCCATTCCAATGGCGAACGGAATGCAAGGAAGAGATATAAAGTCGACCCGCCCTCGAATCCCCCCCACGTTCCTTTCCCTCCTCCCCCAAACTTGACCCCATCCGCTCCTTTCTCAAGCCCGCTCGCTGCCCTGGTAGAATGTTCGCCTACCGCGCTCTTGCCGTCCTATCATTTGCCGCCGTTGCCTTTAGTGGCCCGCTCATGGGCCGCAATCCCGTAGGCGACTGCGACGTCGGCAAGATGCAGTGCTGCCAGAGCGTGAGCACGGTGCGTCGCCGATGTTGTGCATTGGTTGTTGATCTGATGCCAAGGTTGGGTAGCCTAACAGTCCGGACGTCATGAACATGGCGACGAACCCTTCTCTACTGGCCCTGCTTGCGTCGCTACCGGTGAACACACCAATCAACTTGTCATGTTCACCTGCTGGAGCTGGCTCTGGCGTCGGATGTGATTCCAATCCCGTCTGTTGCGACAAGGCGGTCTATGTACGTGTCTGTCTTTACTAGTTGAGCTGGTTGTTTGATACATCGATGTAGCAAGACGGCCTGGTCAATGTGGGATGCACCCCCTTCAATTTTGGCGACCTTTGAAGTCTTGTTGGGGTACCGTTTTGCTTTCTCCATACCCAAGTTTTTGTCGCCTCTATACGACTTTTTTTTCTGACTAGACGCTCTCATCTTGTTGATGTCGGATGTCATTTTTACCTTGTCGATGGGCGTATATTGACTTGGAGTCTACCCTGGAGGTTTGTACGGACATGGCTAGGTTAGATGGTCTATGCGAGCGGGCTCGATTTGTCTGCGTGATGGCTTGTCCCCGATTCACTCCCTCGCCGTGCGATGCCCATCCGCCAACGATCCTACCGCTGAGCTCGCCAGACGAGGAATGGGTGCCCATTGTCGGCTGTCTGGCCGACTTTCCCTTGGAACTTGTAAGCTAGCGTTTGCCGACGCTGCGCTTGTTCACTTTCTTGGTTAGTTTCAGTACGCCATTGAGCGGCTCGTTCACCATCCAGAATACAACTCAACGCTCATTCTTCGCTCAGAAACCGTTAGTGAGACGTTGTATTCTGATGGTGTCCCACCCCCGAGCTGTCTCAAGTCTCACCGGGCCATCAGCAACACCCATCGTAAGCTTTTGCCCCGTCGACCTGGCCGCGACGCTGCCCTGGAGCAAAACTGCACCCTGTATGCGTCTGACACTGGCGTATATGCGAGTATACCGTGCACGCTCGTGTTGACTCCTCTCCTGCCCCCTGGTGCCTCTCTTCCATACTATCATCCAACAGTCCGACACCTCGCGTTTCGCTTCATCCCTTGCACTATACCAGTCTTGCGCATAGAGGCGGTCGTGCTGCCCAATACACCGTTGGATCCCAATTCGAGGCTCTATCGCACAGCGCTGGCGCTCCTCGAGACTCTCCATCGTTATGGATGGGGCGCGCTGACCCATTATCAAAAGCGAGTCAAGCATGACTGTGTGATCCCAAGGGACACATATCAGGATCTGTATCTCGTCATGCGGGAGCGATACAAACACCTAGTATCCCAGTGGAAGGAGTCCACAGACCCGCTCAAGCATGTATACGAGGTAATGTCAACGTGTTCTTCAATGACTTATGGCTGGCTGATATCCTGCCGCAGGACATTGGGATCGCGACATATCTCATGCTTCTCTGGAAACAATCCTATGGCGACACGGAGTCGCGCTCGACGGAGCATGGGGATACACCATACCACGGTACACCCTGGAAACGCTGGTCACGGCCGCCTGGAGGGTTCCTGGATCTCGGGTGAGTTTTTAAAAATTAGATTGTCCAGTTCCACTCTCATAACTACAGGTGTGGAAATGGCCTCCTTACTCACATTCTCGTCTCTGAGGGCTACCACGGCCATGGGATCGATCTCCGGGCGCGTGTCTCATGGGACCACTACCCCGACGACACCCGCGCCACCTTGCACGTGTACGCATTTGATCCAACACAGTATGTCGGAGCCACTTTAGAGGATGGCTCTAGCACTTTACCCTACCTCCAGCGTGGCACGTTCCTCATTGGCAACCACGCAGACGAACTGACACCTTGGCTCCCTCTTATTGCAACCATCGGGCACGCATCCGGTTATCTCTCGATCCCATGCTGTACTTGGTCATTTGACGAGCGGTTTACGCGTGCGTCGAGCACTACCTTGGTGGACTTGACTTCTGTTGTCGATGACGACCAGTTTCTTGATCGTCTGAACCTAGAAGGTGACGGTACTCGTCAGAGCCAATATTCGACGTATAGGATTTGGCTTGCCAAGTTGAGCCAGTGGATGGGATGGCAGGTAGAGTGTGACACACTTCGGATCCCTAGCACACGTAACTGGGCAATCATAGGTGTGTGTGTCCTCAAGTTTGTGCGCCGTGCAAATGTCAGAGCATTAAACAGGTCGAGAACGGCTTGGGGACGACCCGCAGGTCTACACACAGAGAGCACTTGGCATAGTCCTGGAGGTAGCGAAAAGGGGGGTATTCAAGACACGCATACCCGAGGGAAAGGCTGGTGAACATTAGGGCGAAATAGATCGCAAGTGTCATAGTGTTGGAGGAGTGAAGAAAAAATGAAAGGGTGACTGTTCTCTCTCGCCCTCCTCAGACATCCTTCTGCACTCTGCAAGCAACTCCCGCAGCTCTGCTAAACTGACACTTCCTTTCCACTCCCGCCCCTCCTCGTCCGTCTCATATGCATACTCATCTTCCTCCTCGCTGTCATATTCTTCATCGTCATCATCCTGGGGAAGATTACCAAGTACTCCTCCCGAACAATCCTCGAGCCTCACGCGCATTTTTGTGCACATCTCCCACCACCTTTCCCAGCGCTCAAAGCACGTATCCGCTGGCCCATTATTATCGTTTAGATCCTGCAACAATCTCGGGCTCAAGACCCTCACGCGCTCCAATTTAGGGAACGACGCTCTGGTTAGGGCTTTGAAGTTGCGGTCGTTTGTGCGCTGGACCATTATCGTCCGCACAGGGTCAGTATTGGCGTATGCTGCAGCATATCCAACCCCAAAAGCATACAGGAGACCATGGAGTCCGATGTGCTGGATATGACTATGTGGACGATTGGTGAACGAAATTGGTAACATGGCTTCGTCTTCGGGTTGATCAGGGTTGGCGTCGGGATTGGGTACTGGAGGGATTTTCCAATCGAGGTTGAAGCAAAAGGTGGTTAAGAAGGGACAAAGGTCGAGGATAGTTCGGACTTCTAGCGAGGGTATACAGTTGAGGTCCAGAAAGAGAAGTGTCATGCCGTGTTGTATAAGGAAGGTGATAATGTCTGGCACGTCGTGTGTGTTGGTCCCAAAGTGGAATGAGAAACTGCGTAGCAAGGGAAGCGACCACCCTGCGGCCTGTTCCATAAAGTCCTGACAAAAGCCTTTCAAGAAAAGTTGCTGAAGATTCGGTAGCTTCAGCTTGACGTCTTGTGCAGATCCCAGCGTGATTGTGTCTGATTCTTGTATTGCCGCATCGAACTCGAGGTGGACAGCGACGAGATTGGGGAGCGTGTCTAGAGCCCAGATCACTTTGGAAAGCAGTTCTGACGGCACATGCCAGTGTGCTGTGCGCAGGTTACGACAGTACGTGCCAAGCGTGTCTGCAATAGGCCCAAATGCGCTCGACATGGGCCAGTCCACGATAAAGATCTCAAGGTTGGGACAGCGTTGAAGGATAGAGATGAGGGGATGCTCAAAGTCATCCATCCGAGGTCCGCGTCCGCTGAGAAAATGGGTGATGTGTAGGCGTCTAGCCCACCATCCGAGGGAGGTGTCGCGATCCAGTATGTTGCAGAGAAGACGCAGTTTAGTGGGATCGTCAAAGAAGAGGCAGCGGACGAGAAATTCAGTCCCGAGCCTGCGCCACGTTTGGCAAGCGGTGATGATCGACTGCAAAAAAGACAAAGGGTGAGCAACCCCGCGTCAGTTGCGCACAGAGAGAAAGGCGAGACAGTACGGGACCTTCTTGGTGGCGTAGCTTCGCCGCTGGATGATGTTGATGGTGTCTTGAGGTGTTCGGACGGTCCAATCACTCCATGGAAACTTGGACCAGGTCGATTGGGCCATGCTCGTTTGCAAACCGGGGTAAAATATAACGTCCTCATCCGCAGCGAGGTCAAAGATGTACGACCAAAGTTCGGGGGGTAGTCTGTCTGCCATAGAGCTAGTAGTACAAGGGTCTGTGTTGAACGTTTTTGTTCAACCGAATGTCACGTGCAAAGTGACTTTGTCAGTCTGAGGTCAAGTCAAGTTTGGCTCTTGAACATCATCGGTATTTGTTCCGTTTTGCAGGTACCATGGAATGACAGTATTTTAATGTTCCTTGGCACCAGGTTTTGGCAAGATTGATAGGGAGATTGTCCTTGATTGGCTCTGGCACTCCAAGAGTCTACTGTCTCGACCCAGCTTGCCACTCACCGGCACCTCTGGATCGTTGGAAGTCACTCGGGGGAAAGTAATCAAACATTTGATTCTTCCAAAATCCTTTGCTCTCATCGTTCTCCGATTTCCAGAGTGCAAACGGGACCGTTTCCATCTACAGGGACCCTGCTCACATTCCGCTATCGGCCACTGTTCAAGACCTCTCAAAACTGCGTTCGTTGTCTAGGAACGGGTTGTTTCCCCATCGTCGAGTTGCCGCATTGAAACGCTATATTTATTTGACGAGCTCAGCGAGAACACCCGTAACGCCGTACGGAAACGAGAGATAGCGTTCGAGACTCCATACACTCTCTATCAGATGGTTTCAATACACCACTCAAAGTTGCCTGTCCGATATGGTGTTGGCTGGGACCTATTCTGTTGTTCAGACGGCGATGTGGGTGGTGAACGAACAGGATTATATCGGCATTCTACAAACTCACCAGAACGGTGTGGTCGGTGAATACACCAAAGTCTCAGACTCCTCTAGTGTTGTTTGTATACAGTATGTTCTGTATTGGCGCTCGATCTCGATGTGCTTGCCCTGAGTCGACTACTCTCGGTTAATTCCACTCTTTCTTCACCATACCGAACCTTTCCAACATGGCCAGTACTGTCGAGATCAACGACGCCATCTTTTGCACTCACTTGAAAGAAGTCGTGCGTCTCCATGTGTTTACCCCACACTTCCCCACGTTGGCTTACCACCACTCATCATCCCAACAGTGCGCAGAATGTGGCTATGACGGAAGGGAGGAGAATGATTCATTCTATGGGGTCAACTTTATTACCTGACAAGCTTTGACTGCGCTTACATACTACCCCCGATCTCTAGTTTGACTCTATTGATCGGGAAGCCATCGAGCCTCCCGGGGTGACGATCAACAAAGACGGTGTGTACCAATGCAAGAAGCATGGATCTCAGGGTAAGCACAGTATTTTTACTTTCCTCTCGTTGCTGTTCTCTGATTTGTGTACCTTCAGGATGTAATCTCTGCTTTGGGTGGAAGAAGCAGATCACCAAGGCGAGGGCAGCTGCCAAGAAGGCCGGGAAGAAATAGCCGTACCAAGAACACGTGCAGTTCAACGAGTGGAAATGATTGTATCATCTACGTATTTTGAATGGTTCCCGATCTATTTGGGAAGACGTTTAGGTTCACATTGATGGCTGAGACATGTCCTCATCGACTTGATGGCGAGGGTGTCGTGTATGAGGCCGTGAGCTCAAATGGCATGGAATCGCTGGTGAGTCGAAGCCACATTCTTTTGAACACTCGTAAGATTTGAACTCAATGGGTGTGATATCTTTGGTGGCTTTGTGACACGTGTTTTTATTATGTAAGACAGGCAAATGTCCTGTCATTTCCTGTCGACAGGTGAAATCCAAACTCTGTCGCTTGATAGCCAACCCTTGACTCCAAAGGATGATGAAGCAACTCGGTAAGGCGAAGGCTGTACTATTAGAGAGGACCTCAGACACCATTCTTCTAGTTCGTCAACCGCTACCGCTAGAACCCATGAATTAAATCAGATTACGAACCCAGCTGTGCATGTGGCCACTGGTACATAAACCTGGCGTTTTATCCATCGTCCCCTCAGACTCCAACCTCGACCTTTCAACTGATGGCTTCTAATAGTGCCTTGGCGGTCAAGTCATTCCAAAGCCACTCCCCGCATAACCTTGCGGCCACCTGTCAGACACGGGGCATTCGATATGTGCGAATCCAGTGGGTAGATCACCTCAATCAAGTTCGAAGTCGGGTCGTGCCAGTGTCCAACTTCTTCAGGCTCCTCAACTCCAACCGACCCGGCATCACGGTGCCCAAAGTAGCCTTAGGGCTCGTGGTCCTTCAGATTGCACCTGGATTCAGTTCTACTGGAGAATTCATTTATGTTCTCGATCTCTCTTCTTTCCGCGCTTGTAGCTATGCCCCTGGACATGCCGTCGTCTTTGGTTTCTTTCAAGAACAGGTGTCCGTTCCTCGCCCCAATGGACCATCCTATGAAGTCCCAAATTGTCCTCGCACGGCATTATCACGCCTTCTGAGGTTGAGCACCTTGAAAACACGTGTCGAATATCGCTAACGTTACTCAAAGATACGCTGCGAAGGAACTCGGGATCGAATTCCTGGTTGGGTTCGAAAGCGAGTTCACACTTCTCAAGTCAGTCAACCCACTCGTTCCCGTGAACGACTATCAGTGGAGCACCTCCTTTGCGATTACGACTGGCACCATCGAAGCTCAAGTGCTCGAGGAAATCGCGGACGCGATCCAGAATGATGGCATCGAGCTTCAGATGTACCATGCAGAAGCTGCACCAGGACAGGTTCGTTTATCATCGTATTCTTCCAGGTCTACGCGAACCACTTCTCCTCCAGTATGAAGTTGTCACTGGACCTTTGTCCCCGCTCGATGCTGCAGATGCATTAGTCCACATCCGCGAGACCATCTACAATATCGCAGGCAAACATGGTCTGAAGGCCACATTCGCCCCACGGCTGGCATTTGATAGCTGTAAGCGTATATGCCTGGTTTCTCGTCAGTGTTCTGATCTAGTCATTGGTGCGGTAGGTGGAAGCGGCGCTCACATGCATGTCTCCGTACGTGGGGAAAGGGCAGGCACATCGCCCTACCCGGAGCTCTTGACCCCCGTCGAATCTGCCTTCCTTTCTGGTCTGATGAACCACCTACCATCCGTGATCGCACTCACGCTCCCTCTCCCTGCTTCCTACGCACGAATGGTCGACGGGATATGGTCCGGAGGCACGTGGGTTGGCTGGGGAGTTGACAACCGCGAGTCACCCGTCCGACTTACCAAAGTGTTTTCACCTTCGCGCAACTTTGAGATCAAGTCCGTTGATGGAACGTCCAGCCCATATCTGGCTGTAGCAGGCGTTTTGGCGTGTGGTATACTGGGTGTCCGGGACAATCTTGCATTGACGGTCAAGCATTGCGAGGTGGGTGCTGCTGAATTGACCGCCGGAGAGAGGGAGGGACTGGGAATCACAAAACGTTTCCCTCTCAATATCGGAGAGGCAAGACAGCGATTGGCTGCAGACGACGCGGTCAAGGAGGTACTTGGCGCTGAGGTCGTAGAGAACTTTTTGAGTGTCAACGCCGTAAGACATGCCATTTGTTTTCTATTTGTTGGATGCTGATCTCTGTTAATACTTAGATGATTGAGAAAATTATTGACCATCAAGAGGGGGAATCAGAGGCTCAATATGTGGCACGTCTTGTCGAGAGCTATTGAATATACTTTTGAGAACTACGTTGCTTCGAGAATCGTGTATTATAATGCTCGGACCACACTGCAGAATGTCTAGGACACATTCATGAACCGCGAATCAGCCCCAGTCAACAGTGCAGGCCAGATAACTGCTAACAGATGAATGACAAAGACATTTGCAATGCAAACTTTGAGGTGATACTTGTGCAATTTCCACATGTCTCCATGCAGCGGGGCGAGGTCGCCCCACACACCAGTCAATAAAATCCGGTCAATCAGAAACAGTACCGCTCCAACTGACTTACATGTATCGTGCAACACTAGGGGTCCGCGTAGACGCCTAAGAATCGCCGATCGACAAACTAATCGCCAAAGGGCATGACGAGGAGCAAATAGGATCACCAAGAGAACGGCGCTGCGCCCATTGAAGCTAGTGTTCATAGGTTTCTGGCAGTGTCAGTTCGGATTTAGAGAGCAAAGCTGTTCGAGGGCATGGTGGTCAAAGTTTTCAACCCGACCGGCGTACCGTCATGAACTGTCAGATATACATAAATGGCCTAATTATCAAAAAACTTATCGTTATGGGGTCCTCAACTTGTCAGTGCCAGCTCCACCGTGGCACAGAGTGATTTGGACGGTTTAAGCGACCAAGGACGATCATGCGTGCAAGTAGTGGCTCACCTTATGGCATGGGGCCAGAATTTATAGGACTACCAGACGGCAAGCCTTTGATCTCCAGCTAGAAAGAGCTAGCTTTTCCTTTTCTCAGATGTGGATGAGTGGTCAAACAGTCACATCGTCATGATTGTATACTGCCGATAGCGAGTACTGTGCGTGGTAGAGATAAACCAGCAAGGTAGTGTTGAAAGAACAGCTTATATCAATAAGATAAAGCGTTCATTCATTGAGTAATGATCAATTAATAGTCTATTTGACTATTTAGGAAGTCTGACATAAGATATTGACTTCTATTGATCATG
>JBBPUD010000493.1:0-17794 GCA_038094475.1 Phylloporus aff. rhodophaeus
GTTCCTCCTGTCTCTCCAATACTGCTTCGGGTCAATGCGTTCTTCCCTGGATGAATGGTACCAAGTCCGTCGCGAGTATTATCCTGATTGCAAACGGGATTAGCTTTGCCATCATGACGACCATGTTTACAACAATTGGTTCTGCCGGAGACTATGGCACATTTGGTCGCTGGCTGTTGTTTTTAGTGACACTGGTTTGCTGGGCGGCACAATATGCGTGTATGGCACTCACATGTATGTACTGTGCAGGCTTTATCTTTTCTCGTCTGTTGAGAATGTTATTCAGCGCCAGCTCGGTGGAAACTCGCAATGGGGCTTTATATCATTGGGTTCGTCTCTTATGGTGCAACTCTCGTTTTTTATGCTGCGGCTTTTCCACGCCTCGCTCGGAATACCCCTCACTCCCGTTCTCTGCGTGAAAAGTATGGAAACGGAGAAATCACCGTTGAGGAATACGAAAGGGAAGAGTCCCTGGAAAAGAACAGGATCAGCAATATATCCACGGTGGGTCCCGAGAGGTGTCGCGGTCGCAGTATCATGGACGCTTATTCTTGCTATCCAGGTGCATAGCAATATTGGTTATGTTGCAACATACCTTCTGAACCTGGCGCTCCTACTCCCGCCAAAGACGGCAAACGACCCATTGGTTGACAACTATACATTAGTTCTGTGCGTTCGTACATTCTATTGAGTCGACCTGTCACTAAATCTGGGATAGAGACAATTCTTATTGGGTTCTCCTCGGAATTTGGTGGTGTATGTGTTTATTCTGGAGAAGGTGATGATGGACTGATCGCGCTCTAGTCATATACCAGTTACCCCGCCCGGGTCCTCCTCTACCCAGAGGTGAAAGTTACCTTACCATAGGTTGGAAACAGGTAATGAAATATGTTTATACGACCCGAATGCAGCTTACACATCCGAGTTCAGATTTGGGCAGCTCTCAAAACTTATAGACACCTCCCATATACCTTTGTGTATTTGTTTTCCTTTTTTCTCCTCGCAGATGCATGTATATTTTGGTCTTTAATCTTGGTAATCTGTCTGACTGCGAAGCGTTTAGGGACTCAATACCACTGGGACGCTCGTGTCTATCTGTCAGAATGACAAGTTTAGTTTCTCGTTCTTACAGAACACGTATCTTGGTTTGTCGCAAGCGATCACGTCAACGATTAGTACATTTGGGTTCTGGTACATTCAACGTTGTTGGAAGATTAGTACAAAGAAGATGGTTTGTTCGTCCCGATTCTCTGCGCTCCAAACAACTTTGACATGTACCCTAGTTTGTCGTTACCAACGTTGTCACGATTCTGATCCCACTCTGGGGTATGATAGGGATATGGACGAACAAGTTGGGGTAGGTGATCACGTTTACTCTTGTGCGAACAAATGCCAAATTCTTACCAGGTTCCATAACGTCTGGGAGTTCTGGTGGGACACTGTTCAATTAACGCGCCGAATTGCTTTACTGATAAAATGTAGGGCCTACAACGTCATGTTCGGTTTGTTCCAGGCACCGTACTACGCCTACTCGCAAACGATGATGGCTGAACTGAGTCCGCCTGGGTTTGACAACATGGTACTCTATCATTCAGTGTCCCCCCTTGGGCCCTGGTTCTGATATACTTTGCACCTATAGTTCTTTGGCTTATTTGGTCTTTCGAACCGCGCCTCGTCGATGGTCGGGCCATATGTTGTTCAGGCGATTATTGACAAGACACAAGACAACTGGCAGGGGTTCCCATTTCTGTTTGCCATCTGCACGGCCGCATCTCTGGTGATATGGTTTGGTGTCGATGTTAGCAAAGGAAGACGGGATGCTGTGAGATGGGCTGCGGGGCAACGTGGTTGAGCTTGTGAGAGAGACACTTTTACAGAATGAATACTTGGTTGACTTGCTCGAGCGGCCAGGGTAGATTTACCATCAATACATGATGAGACACGTCGTCAAATATCACGTTCTGGGAATATACCGTCTGGCTTGGGGAAGCCAGGCATGCCGCCCTTAGGTCGAGCAACTGCTTGATTATTGAGGCAGGTATGGCATCTGTCGGTCCCCAGCAACCTCGATGCATTAATGGTTAATCGAAGCATCTTGCTGCTGGCCTTGTCCATGCAAACCTCTGATGTTTCAATGAGGAATGACTCTACTTGGTCATCTCGCGCGCAGAACTCTTTGGGTTGATGATCCGAGATAGCACCAACATCTTCAATGCTGCTGATTTCGGGGACATCAAACGCATAAGTCGCTAGTCCAGGCTCAGGAAGTGGAAGAGAAAGGGTAAATTGTATACTTATTTGCCAGTGGTCGCTCTGACATGACTGTGGGGAATGCGACGTTCGTTCTCCACAATTCTCCCACCAAATTCACAGTTCACCCAGTTCCGCCCATCCCAATGCATATGACGATGTGCCCTCTGCCAATCATCAACGCACTAGCGTCTACGCTTTTCGTGTGCTCATGGCATCTGCTACCGCTGCGCTTCGAGGACGACGAAGATGAGGTGTACCGGAAAGACGTGCGTGCAATGATGAGTTTGCTAACATCAACTCTCGTCGATGTCGTCTGCTTATCCGAGGTACTCGATGATGTTGCAGAGTAACTCGCATTCCAGGGTGGACAATGACCACGTGCAGACGCATCCGAACTTGCCAGCACGCCTGGAACGCAGGGTGTTCAGGAGCCTCGCCAAAGGTATCCGTTGCGGCATATGTGCCGACCACATCGATGGACGAGGTCGACGGGTCACGGAGAGTGGTCGGGAGACACATTCTCGGGCTACTCCTGCGGATCGTCCGTTGTCGACGAAATCGCGCCGGGAATGTGAGGCGGATGACACAATAATGCGCTCGAGAGGTGCCACTGTGCCAACGCTGCCACTGGGCGGACGTGCCAGTTCGAACTCGGGTTCGCGCTGTGCGGCCCACACCCTCGACCGAAGAAGACCCGCCTCTCGCTATCCGCATCTCAGCAGGGTGTTTGAGGCCATTGAAGTCGGAGATGACCGCGTGCGCGCATACCAAGCACCGTGTGTGCTCAGGAAGAGCACATCCAATCGGTCACTCATGTCGTAGCTAGGTCCTGCACATCTCCTTCCTGCATCATGCGATCCTACCTTCTGCCCATGGTCCACCGTTTCTACAATCTAACTTGAGTGCATTCGTCTGAACGCATTCTTGGCAATCGCCACCAAAAACCGCTCATGTGCTTAGACAACGGGAATCAGCTATTGGATGATGACGCCGCGTTAATGGCACGAGGTGCGCTTTGGGGGGAATTTGTGTGCTCATATGTCATGCATCATCCTACTAATTACCGCTTCTCGTGATCAGAGAACTTTGCTATAAACTGGGAACAGAGAAGTCGAGACGAGCCTTCTTGTGCGTCCCCCGTATCAGGATCCGAACTATGTCGTTGGACCCTCCAAAACGTCCAAGTCACTTTGCCGATCTCGCCAACGTGAAGAAAGACGGTGACCTTGCATCCGACATCCAATCTCCCAACGTCGATGAGCCGACGGTGCTCATCGCAGCAGTGGATGAAAGCGAGCCCATAGTCACCAGGAGGGAGCTTTGGAGCTACTATCGTGCGTCATCCTCTCTCATCCCGTCTCCGCTATGTTGTGAAGGCAGAGAATCGACATAGTTTATTACAATGGCGATAATGTAAGGCCTTGCATCTATTTCGTGTGCTTATTCTCCTTATTTCCTTCTCCAGGGTGTCGGTCCTCTCGGTTATACCCAAACATTGTTCCAAAGCTTAGCCACCTCTGCTGGGTATGATCCAGCTGTTGGACCCGGTTCCTCCTGTCTCTCCAATACTGCTTCGGGTCAATGCGTTCTTCCCTGGATGAATGGTACCAAGTCCGTCGCGAGTATTATCCTGATTGCAAACGGGATTAGCTTTGCCATCATGACGACCATGTTCACAACAATTGGTTCTGCCGGAGACTATGGCACATTTGGTCGCTGGTTATTGTTTACGGTGACACTGGTTTGCTGGGCGGCACAATATGCGTGTATGGCACTCACATGTATGTACTGTGCATGTTTTATTTTTCTCGTCTGTTGAGAATGTTATTCAGCGCCAGCTCGGTGGAAATTCGCAATGGGGCTTTATATCATTGGATTCGTCTCTTATGGTGCAACTCTCGTTTTCTATGCTGCGGCCTTCCCACGCCTCGCTCGGAATACCCCTCACTCCCGTTCTCTGCGTGAAAAGTATGGGAATGGAGAAATCACCATTGAGGAATACGAAAGGGAAGAGTCTCTAGAAAAGAATAGGATCAGCAACATATCCACGGTGGGCTCCGAGATGAGAAGTGTCAGATTGTCATGGGCGCTTATTCTTGCACTTCAGGCGCACAGCAACATTGGTTATGTCGCGACATACCTTCTGAATCTGGCGCTTCTACTCCCGCCAAAGACGGCAAACGACCCATTAGTCGATAATTATATACTAGCTCTGTCCATCCACTCTCTGTTCAGTCGATCCATCACTAAATCTAGGATAGAGGTAACTCTTACTGGGTCCTCCTCGGAATTTGGTGGTGTATGTGTTTATTTTGGAGAAGATGATGGTGGACTGATCGCGCTCTAGTCATATACCAGTTACCCCGCCCGGGTCCTCCTCTACCCAGAGGTGAAAGTTACCTTACCATAGGTTGGAAACAGGTAATGAAATATGTTTATACGACTCGAATGCAGCTTACACATCCGAGTTCAGATTTGGTCAGCTCTCAAAACTTATAGACACCTCCCATATACCTTTGTGTATTTGTTTTCCTTTTTTCTCCTCGCAGATGCAAGTATATCTTTATCTCTAATCTTGGTAATCTGTTTGACTGCGAAGCGTTTAGGGACTCAATACCTCGGGGACGCTCGTGTCCATCTGTCAGAATGACAAGTTTAGTTTCTCGTTCTTACAGAACACGTACCTTGGTTTGTCGCAAGCAATCACGTCAACGATTAGTACATTTGGGTTCTGGTACATTCAACGTTATTGGAAGATTAGTACAAAGAAGATGGTTTGTTCGTCCCGATTCTCTGCGCCCCAACTTAACATGTACCCTAGTTTATCGTTACCAACATTATCACGACTCTGATCCCACTCTGGGGTATGATCGGGATATGGACGAACAAGTTGGGGTGAGCTGCGACCACGTTTGCTTGTGTGAATAAATGCTAATTTTCTGCAAGGTTCCATAACGTCTGGGAGTTCTGGTGAGTCGCCATTGAAACGCATCGAAGCGCGTTGCTGATCAATCACAGGCTATACAATATCATGTCCGGTCTGTTCCAGGCACCATACTATGCCTATTCGCAAACGGTGATGGCTGAGCTTAGTCCGCCTGGGTTTGACAACATGGTGCTTCATCACACGGTATATCCCCTCGGGCCCTGGTTCTGATATACTTTGCACCTATAGTTCTTTGGCTTGTTTGGTCTTTCGAACCGCGCCTCGTCGATGGTCGGGCCATATGTTGTTCAGGCGATTATTGACAAGACACAAGACAACTGGCAGGGGTTCCCATTCCTGTTTGCCATCTGCATGGCTGCATCTCTGGTAATATGGTTTGGTGTTGATGTTGACAAAGGAAGACGGGATGCAGTGAGATGGGCTACTGAGCAACGTAGTTGAGCTCGTAAGAGAAACACTTGACACTTGCAAAGTGAATACCTGGTTGACTGCTCGACTCAGTTTAGTAGATGCGTCCTCGAGTTTCGATGCGCGATGAGAAACTCATTGATGATTGTGAAACTGTTACCTTGTTTTGATGTTGCCCGAAGATTGGGTTTCCGATGTTACAACAAGGCTTGGTCGTCGGTTAGTCGAGCGTCGACTCTTTGGGTATATGAAATTACCGGTGAGCAGTCTGTTGGATGGTCACCAACTTTTGCGTTGATGATCCGTTCAGCTCTACTGGCGGTCGAATGTATTTGTTGACTGTGAGACGAAGCATACAAGTAGTTTCAATTTACAGCCACTGTATACCCCAACTCACTTCAAGGGCTTGTTGAGCAGAGCAAGTCGAAGCGAGGTCGGTTGCGTTACGACCGTCATCAACTTCTATGGAGCTTGCATGTCGCATGATGGTTCCCGGCGCTGAAACATTTGTTGGGAGTTGAATTGCAACCGGGTTTCCCAGGTTTCCCAGGTGAGAGTGCACTACGGATAAGATTGTAGTTGTGATATGTGCTTGATCATATCTGCATATTCTTGATTCATGGTTTAAACCGAACGTGACCCGGTGTACCAGCACCCCCTTTAGCGGCGAGTTGTGCTGGAGTTTGCTGGCTCTCACATACCACTTGAAGATATGTTTTTTTCGATCCAGGGACTTTGAATCAGGTTCTGCGCTCATATGGACCAGGGCTGACGAAATCTTGATTCGCGAAAGTCCCTCGTGACGATGATAGTGCATGCGACTTATATGGGACTTCCTGAAAGCCCTCGTACCTGGGCTTCCCGAGTCTATGCCTACCATGTCGCTGGACTCTCCCCCCGACAAGCGTTCAGGTCACTTTCCTGATGTCACCGCCGACGTGAAAGAGAGTGGTGACCCCTCCTTGGACATTCTACCTTCCGAGACTGGTGAACCTCCGCTCATTGCGGCAGTGGATGAGAAAGAGCCTATAGTTACTAGGAGAGAGCTCTGGAGCTACTATCGTTCGTTGTCCTCTTTCATCCCGTACCCACTGTTCTCTGAATGCGGACGCAGTTTATCTCAATGGTAATAATGTAAGGCCACATATATTTTGTGATCCTCGTTACCTATCTGTTTCGCAGGCCATTGGTATTGGCTACACCCTGACGTTGTTCCAAAGCCTTGCTACTTCTGCTGGCTACGATCCAGCTGTCGGGCCTGGCTCTTCCTGTCTCTCTGATACAGCCTCGGGACAGTGTGTTCTCCCCTGGATGGGTGGTACCAAATCAATTGCGAGCATTGTGCTCGTCGCCAACGGAATCAGCTTTGCTATCCTAACAACCGTATTCACGACGATCGGTTCTGCTGGCGACTACGGTACCTTTGGTCGCTGGCTGCTATTTACGGCGACGCTCATCGCATGGGCAGCGCAATATGCTTGCATGGCACTCACATGTGCGTGGCTCCTGACGTTTGTGTCTCCTGCTTATCAACAATGTTATTTAGCACCCAATCATTGGAAGATCGCGATGGCACTTTATATCGCTGGTTTCGTCACCTATGGTATCACAATTATCTTCTACATAGCTGCATACCCGCGTCTTGCCCGGAATACTCCCCAGTCTCGTTCTTTACGTGAAAAGTATAAGAGCGGTGACATTTCTGTTGAGGAATACGAAAAGGGAGAATCACTCCAGAAGAACAGGATCAGTAATATATGCGCGGTGGGCTTCTAAATATACCTGAGTGTCATAGACCTCACCTATCGTTGTGCTCTAGGTGCACAGTAACGTCGGTTATCTGGTGGCAAGCCTTTTAAACTTGGCACTCCTCCTTCCGCCGAAGATGGCAAACGACTCAATGGTTGACAACTATACGATAGTTCTGTGCGCTCGCCCTCCCGTCAAATAGATCCTCCACTGAGTTCCAAAGGATTAGAGACAACTCTTATTGGGTTCTACTCGGAATTTGGTGGTGTCTGTGTTCAACAACGTGAAATTGATATTTGACTGATTGTCCTCTAGTCATATACCAGGCACCTCGCCCAGGTCCTCCTCTACCCAAAGGCGACAGTTATCTTACCATCGGGTGGAAACAGGTGATTGCTCGGATTTTTCATGCCTCGAGACATGGCATGTTTACATCAGATTCAGATCTGGGGGGCTCTCAAGACTTATAGACATCTACCATACACTTTCGTGTATCTGTTTTCCTATTTCCTCTTGACAGATGCAAGTGTATCTTCGTTTCTAAACTTGAGGACCCGTCTGAATGTTCTGCTTTCAGGGATTTTATACAACTGGCACCCTCGTGTCTATCTGTCAAAACGACAAGCTCAATTTCTCATTCTTACAGACAACGTACCTTGGTCTGTTGCAATCCACCATGTCGATTCTCGGTACACTCGGATTCTGGTACTTTAAACGCTATCAGAGAATCGATACAAAGAACATGGTTATTTTATTTCCCTTGTACTTTAAGCGATCTAACCATTGCCGTAGTTTATGATCACCAACATTGTCACCATTCTAATCCCACTCTGGGGTATGATCGGTATATGGACCGACAAGTTAGGGTAGGGGGTGGTTACATTTCCATGCGTCGAAATTGACGTCGATTTCTTTCCAAGGTTCCATAATGTTTGGGAGTTTTGGTAACGACAATTCTGAACCGTCCCTGGCACTTTGCTGACCGAGAATAGGGCGTACAACGCTGTGTTTGGTGTGTTCCAAGCGCCGTACTATGCCTACTCGCAAACGATGATGGGTGAACTAAGTCCACCTGGGTTTGACAACATGGTATTTCATTTATCTTCCCATCTGCACCTTGATTTTTTTTTATCATACATCCGTAGTTCTTTGGGCTGTACGGTCTTGCCAATTGTGCCACGTCCATGATCGGGCCTTATGTCGTGCAAGCGATTATCGACAAAACACACGATAACCGGCAGGGGTTTCCTTTCCTGTTTGCGATCTGTACAATCGCGTGTCTGTTGATATGGTTTGGTGTGGATATTCCTAAAGGAAGGCGGGGTGCTGTAAGGTGGGCGACTGTGCAACGCGGTTGAGTTGTCGAATTTATAGAGATCTGTGGTGGGTGATCGGGCTGAATGAGATTTCTTGGAACATGTGGGTTGTAGTATGTGCACGTGACCATTCACTTCTTGATTCCGTCTGTCATGTCGAAAAGAGGGACTTCGCCGCCCGGAGATGGTCAACTTATAAAACGAGCTCGTTCCAACACTCCACCGCGAACGCAACTCGTCATATCCTCCTCCGGTGATGACCGCCAGAAAGGCCTCGTTCGCAGTATTAAACGAACCAGCAATCTTGAAGCACCCATCATCAGCTTGAGCGGGGCCCATTCCGTGAGTCAGCGTAATACACGCGTCGTATCGCTCATCGTTTCATGTGTTCCATTTCCAGGCTGAAATACTGAGCTGTCGGTTTGATCCCACCGGACAAAACATTGCGGCATGTTCCGCTGACAGAAGCGTCTGTGCGCATATCCTTTACTCGTCTCCTTATGCTTGACTGACCCGTTTTCTTTTTTGACAGCACTATGGCGGACTTACCCTCCAAACACGAATTACGGCCTCTTGTCCAGCCTCCACAAGGCACCCATACTCGACCTTCAATGGTCTCTCTGCTCGCCCACGCTTTACACCGTCTCTGCAGACCACTTCTTGACGCTGACGGATGTCACCACCGGCCAACGTATTAGAAAAATCCGTGCGCACCGCGGAATCATCAACGCCCTCGACCGGACGATGGCAGGTGGAGCAGGCACTGAACTCGTCGCGACAGGCTCGGATGACGGGACAGTGAGACTGTGGGAAGGAGATGGGGACAAGCAGAGCATTGCAGTGTGGAACGTGGGTTGTCCTGTCACAGCGGTATGTTGGAGCGCAGACGGCCAACATGTCTACGTGGGCGCGCTGGACAACGAGATTCATGTGCGTGTTCTCTTTCCTTTCCTTTGGCCATTAGCGGAGCGCTCAACGGGTCATGGGATAGGTGTATGACGTACGGAAGAACGAAGAGGTGTATTCGCTCACGGGACATACTGACACCCCCACTTCGCTTGCGCTTTCTCCGAATGGATCCTACCTACTCTCGCCTTCATTTTCATCGCAGACCATTATCCACGATGTTCGCCCCTTCTCCCCTTCCCCAGCACGGATCCAGCGCGTTCTTCAAGGCGCGCCTGCAGGGTTCGAGAATGCCCTGTTGAAAGGTGCGTGGAGCAAGGACGACGATGGTCGGCGGGTCGCAGTAGGCGGTGCGGATCGGATGGTTTGTATTTGGGAGGTCGAGAGCGGACGGGTGTTGTACAAGGTCAGTCTATGTCACACATTTCCCGTGTATATCTCTCAAAAATGTCGCCTACATAGCTTCCCGGACACAAGGGGACTGTCACGTCGGTAGATTTTCATCCAAAAGAACCCATTGGTGAGTAACTTTCATCTTTTTTGGATGCCTTCTGATGCGATTTGACTGGCAGTTTTGACGGCAAGCAAAGATGGGACGATGTTGATGGGGGAGATAGAACAGAGCATGACGATATGATATCTGTATCCGTTTCCCTTTGGTCTCATGTCTCTCGAATGCTAAGCTTTGCAAATGGGTAGAATTACAGTATGGTCGTTCATACATCCTTCTTACTCTCTATGCGCATTGCCACCCTCTGGGCAACATGTGGTTCTAAATGGCAACGTTTCATCAAGATCTGTGACAGGTCTTTATTTCCCGGTAATGCGAAGCCAAGAAGCAGACTCAGTCCGCTCAAGAAACGACTAAGCCAGGTCTCTGATGGCATCGAGAACTTGGCTTGGCCCGCGTACTGCCAAAGCATATCCTGCACCACGTTCCTTGATTCAACACACCTGGGATGACCTTCCAAAGTAGTGATGCATGCATGAGCACCGACATCAATCCTGCTATTTTTGAGTATCTTGAAGTTGCGTTGCCACCAGTCCTCCATGACTGGTTCTCGCTCGAGGTGCGTGATAGCCAATGCGATCGGAACCTGTTTCTTGCCGAGCACCTCGTAAAAGAGGCGGTAGTTGCTCTGCATCGTCGCTGTCACCCTACTCCCGCGTGTGCAAAACAGAAAGAGACTGATCCCGCCCGAGGCGCTCAACCGTCGTACGAGAACTGCTGCTTTCTCAATCGCACTCATGTACTCGGTGATCCCCTTCCCTGGTTCTTCCAACCCGACTGTGTCCCATAGACGGATAGTGGTCATGCCCAACTGGAACTGGTACTCTGCCGACTCGAGGGTGCATCCAACGCTATCGGGGGACACTGGAGCGGCGTTCCACCCCGTGAGGAGATTGACGAGCGAGCTCTTCCCAACGCCAGCTTCCCCAAACAGAATGACATGAAGGTCTTGAGCGGGGGCACTGCGCGGGGTAAGGGCGTTGTTAACAATGAGATTGCGGACGAGACGTTGACATTCATCCCGGCGTCCCGGAATTGGAGGGTGTTGGTCGTCGGTGAGTGTGGTGATGCAGGCGTGTTCGGTAAATGCCATGTCTGAGAGGTCGTCTGTATTGGTCTGCCACCAATCGCCCATGGCGGTGAGGATGTCCTTTGCGTCGTTGGACTTGTACTCGAGCCCGGTGATGACGGCTATGATGGGGATGTCATGAGAGATACGATCGCGTAGTGCGAGGACTGTGTCATAGGTCTGCTTCATGCCCTTGGTGACCCGCCTACCACCATGAAAACAGATGATGAGGAGGTGCACGCCTGCACCCCGACCAAGCTCGGTGAGCAGGGACCGCAGTGCGTTCTGCGCAAGTTTGGGAGAGGTGCTGCCAGACGGTCCTTCACCTAGCCCGGGGGTGTCCCAAAGACGGAACGTTTGTGTTTGCGAGTGGTCCCAGTCGTGATAGCTCGTGCCAACAGTGACAGCTTGCACGTCACTTGTCACGATGGCACTGTCTGTCCCAGTTGCCAGGTTTATAAAGGAACTTTTCCCGACGCCGGTTTCGCCTACAACGACTATGTTACGGATAAGCTTGAGTGGTAGCGAATAATCAATGAGGAGGTTCCGCGCAAGTCGTTGGCATTCAGCACGGCGACCCGGTATGGGCGGAAAATCTTCATCGAGGACGGTTGTGAGACAGGCATGGCCAGAAAATGACATCTCGAGACGACGTTCGTTGTCTGTCCACCATTGTTCCATGGAAGATATGATGTTGGTTCCATCGGAGCGTTTCTCGAGCTCCGTGACGACAGCCACGACAGGAATATGTGAGGATACTTGGTCCCGGATGTGTATGATGGTGCGATACGTCCGTTTCATGCCCTTTATGACTCGTGCGATGCCACGCATGCACATAACGAGGAGGTGCACACCACCCTCGCTATTGAGTTTCTTGAGAAGGGCTTGTAATGCATGCTTCGCATCCCTGTGCGAGACGCTCCCGAACGACCCCTCATCCAATCCAGGGGTGTCCCACAGACGAAATGCATGAGTCTGGTCGTCTGACTGCCAAGGGTAACAAATCGTATCGTGGGTGACGCCGCGAGCGTCGTTGGCGGCCTTGGCGGTCTCTAAACCAGTGACCAGATTTATGAAGGAACTTTTTCCGACACCCGTTTCGCCTACCACGACAACGTTGCAAGGGATGAGATGTGGGGAGTAGCTTGGATGCAAGTCAGTTTTAGCGAACGAGTCGACTGTCAAAGTGGTTCTCTTTCTCACCTGGACTGGGTCACTTGGCTAGCTATCTCAGCCATCCCACGAATATAGATACGCTGATGTTATTTCAGGAAGATAGATTCTAAAGTGTCGGCAGCGGTGAGTCAAGTTGGATGTACCTACCTCTGATGTTGTTGTGAAGGGCTATGTAGGGCTGGAGGCGACATGGCTGCCTCGTTGGCAGACACGATGAACATGTTCTGCAAATGGCAAGGCCGTTAGATATGAAATCACCCACTTGCAAGTTAGTCCTGAAGTCCCGATCCCGGCGATCGTCCAAAAGAAAAAAGTCTCTATAGTCGAGAAAACTTGCCTGGGTGTCGTGGCCCGGCGAGCGCGTGCTCTTGGGGCAGACATGGGCTTCACTCAGGTGCTGGCCGGGGAACCTAGAGTCACGTGCCTCTGCCGAGCAGCGCGTGGGCACTCCATAAAATTAAAGAAAACTCTTCAAGTAACTCCAACGATACCTGAAAGCTTCAGCGCTCAGTCATGGGGCGTCGCGTCACAAAACCCAGAATTGACCATTAAAAACAACAGCAGACCACCTTGCACGAGCAGTCTTTGACTCTGATCTTCTTCCCGAGGATCGCCAGACATGCCGGGATTACGGGTTTGACCGTGCAATTACCGTCCAAGAAAAGTGCTTCTTGCTGGGCCTGTATCAGGGTGTGTTTCTGGACCTCGTGAATGGACTCGGACTCTCTTGATCCATATCACTAGGCCTCATTAAATTCATGGGCATTCCGCCCAAGACTATTCACAATTGGCGCGTTCGTGGTGTGCTGGTAGATGAGATAAAAGCGACGTTCTACAAAATCCCGGAGCATTCAAGGGGCGCCTATTTTTCCTGGTTCTTGCAGAATCAACACATCGTTGCGTTGGCTGGTAAGCCACTCTCCACTAAGGAAACGCGCGACCGTGAAGACACTATACTGCCACGCTCTTGGCGATTCAAAGGAAGGAACAGGATTTTCCAGATGAAATCAGGACACAAACATCTCCTTTACCCAATTCTTTTTTTTTTTTGGTTTTTTTTTTTTTCAACCCATTTACTGTAGTTTTCACTTAGCTTGGCAGTGTGGGAATCTTAGTCATATTTTCAACATCCATCTTCTCTCCACTGTAGCGCCTCAATGACTCACTGGAATTTGTTGGAAAAGATACCAATTGACTTGGGATACTTGAGAGAACACGCCCCGACTCGACTGGTGGCAAAATAACAAGCTTTCGGCATTTCGATTTTCGGGATTCGTCGGTATTTTCTTACAGGTGAATATCCAGCCGCTACGTACAATCCAGCCATCGATCATGTTTCCCGTAGGGTTGGGACACTTTATCAACCCCCCTCTTCTCTACTCAGTGATATTTTTGTGGCCCCTTCACTTTATTGCTGCCACCCGACATCAGCATTGCGGCAGCCTGACTGCTTGCTCACCGGTGTGTCTCGTCCGTGTTTATTTGGTGTGGGTACAACCTTATGGACCTCCGTCAGGGGCTGCATCCAGCAATTTACCGTGTCATCACTGTCAAGGAGGGCTGTACGATTGAAGACGAGATTGAGATCACAGAGAGCATGCGGTTCGACTGTGGCTTCATTAGCCCATACTTCATCACGGACATCAAGGCACAAAAGGTCAAGTTTGAGAAGCCACTCATTTTGTTGGGCGAGGAGAACAAGATATTCTTCCTTCGTTGGAGACGGCAGTGCAGTCGCGTCATCCTCTGGTGATCACTGCTGAGGACATTGACGGAGAGGCATTGGCTGCATGTATCCTCAACAAGCTGTGCAGCCAATTGCAGGTTGTCGCTATCAAGGCACCTGGCTTTGGCGACAACCGCAAGTCAATTCTTGGTGACCTTACCATTCTCACTGGCAGCACTGTCTTTACTGACGATCTCGACATCAAGCTTGAAAAGGTGGCACCTGACCTGCTTGGGTCTACGAGTTCCATTACTGTCACCAAGGAGGATACCATCATTCTCAATGGGGATGGTTCCAAGGAGGCTATCCAGGCATGTTCCGAGCAGATCTGTGCTCTTCTCGCTGATCCTTCAACAAGCGAGTATGACAAGACCAAGCTCCAAGAGCGTTTGGCCAAGTTGAGCGGTGGTGTCACTGTCATCAAGGTTGGTGGAAGCAGTGAGGTCGAAGTCGGTGAGAAGAAGGACCATTATGACAATGCGCTCAATGCAACCTGTGCTGCCGTTGAGGAGAGTATCCTTCCTGGCGGTGGTGTTGCGCTTCTGAAAGCATCGCTTGCACTTACGACCAGTGCCCCAGCATGACAAGTCTGCCATTGAACGCTGATTCTACCATCGTTCCCACGAGCAACTTTGACCAGGACCTGGGTGTGAACATTATCTGGTGGGTGTTGACGTACCCAGCCTGTATTATTCTGACTAATGCGGGCGAGGAGTCTTCTGTTGGCACGCTTTTGGAAAAGTATGGCAGTGCAGACACATTTGCCATGGGATATGATGCGAGCAAGGGTGAGTACATGGACATGATCAAGGCTGGTATTGTGGACCCTCTGAAGGTTGTGTGGACTGCGCTGGTGGATGCATCTGGTGTGGCGAGTCTGTTGACAACCAGCGAAGCCTGTGTGGCTGAAGTGGAGGAAGAGAAGCCTACGGCAGGACCTCCAATGGGTGGTATGGGTGGTATGGGCGGGTTCTAGTCCCCTCGTGAGATGATGCTGGATGATGATGATGAAGATGGGGCAACGAGGATATTTTTTTAACCACTGCCCTCCATGTCGACTTGCACACTGATACATAACCTAGTTACTGACTAGTTTTTTACACGAGCATAATATCACCACTCATATGAACAGACATCTGAGATAAGTAGATCAACGAAAAATGGTTCGCGATGCTGACTGACAAACGATACATGCACACTTGAAGGTAATGAAAATATCAGAAACGATCTACTCATCAGAATTAGGGAGTACCAAGGTTCCCGCCATCACTGCCTCAAGATCCTGCTCTGCATAGTCAAAGATGTTGATGGCTGTACCACAACCAACGCCAAGCCAGGACTGGAGCGTAGTAATGTCGATGTATTTCTGCTTGATTTGGTTTAGGCGTCAAATGTCTTTGCTCCTGAAAACGTGCGCAAAGTTTGAGTAGATAATACCATCCTTGTTTCTTCCACCATGTGTGTCGAGATATGCAAGCCAGTCATCAATTTTGGGGGCAGGCTTCTGGAGAGCAGGTGCGGGAGGGTGTTACAATTTCCTTACTCTATCCTGGCGT
Source organism: Phylloporus aff. rhodophaeus (assembly GCA_038094475.1). Taxonomy (NCBI): domain Eukaryota; kingdom Fungi; phylum Basidiomycota; class Agaricomycetes; order Boletales; family Boletaceae; genus Phylloporus; species Phylloporus aff. rhodophaeus. The sequence goes on from JBBPUD010000493.1 coordinate 15,618, forward strand.
CTTTCTTGTTTCCTCGCGCATCGCTTATCTTGCCGCTCCGCTAGTCTGTCTGGAACGCTTCGAGCACACTTTGCTCGTTGTCGGACTAGATACGATGTATCTATACACATAGCCCCTTGGCTATGTGCTTCGCCTTCATCATTTGTTTCACTTCCTTGTTCCTTGATCTTGATGGACAGCCTTCTCCGCAGTCCGGTTCTCTCGTACCGGCTTAGTATTTCCATCTTTCCATGATATTCTCTGATATTCTCTGCTGCGCAGTTTCCTCTGTATAAATAACTAGACTAGACACTCGATGTACCTCATACTTGATCTACACAATACAAGTGTACATCTCGTGTCATCCCTTGTGAACACCTCTGAGAACTCTTTGACGACGTTGTCGTACCTCTTCGTGAGCGTCCTCCGTCAAACGAGTAACGTTCAAACCTTCGTCCTCGCTTTGGTACACTTCGTGTAACAAAAGATCAAGTATCTCCCTTGTCCCTCCTATCCAGGAGTAGGACACCACCCTAGCAAACATTTCCCACCGAGACCGTGCCCTTCGTCGTGCTTACCGCGTCCCGGAAGACGACGACGAACAAAGACCCATTCAACAGCCATCGCCCCGACGAGTTCTAGGATCCTCGTACTCCCCAGCCCCACCCTCGAGTCCATTAGCCTTGCCTGCCCCTCGTGCGCTTCCTACCATCGAAGCACCACTAACCTTGACCACCCCGAGACCACCATCGTCACCGTCACCACCTCAGTCACCAAGCCTCTTCGCACCATCGCCCCCACCAATGTCCTCAGAAAAACCCACCGAACTTCGAGCTGCTTTGCCAGCAGACTTTTCCGGGAAACCGGTAGACGCTGTCAGATGGATCAAGGCCATGAAGGCCTACTTCATCATCAACAAGAAACTCTATGCCGATGACGCGACCAAAGTCTTCACCTGCCTGAGCAAGATGCTCTCTAATGAGAGAGCAGCCGCCTTCGCTGAAACCTGGTATGATAGGTTAGCCGATCCACTCCTTGAAGAAAAGGAGAAGACATTCGACAAGTTAGTCGAAAACTTCGAGAAGACGTTCTACCCCTTCGACATCCAAGCCACTGCTCGCCTCCAGCTTCCTTACCTTCGCCAGACTGCCTTTAGGGAACCTGACAACACTATCAATGATGGATTCCAGAAGTTTATCTCAGACTTCCTGGGAACCGCTGCCAAGTCCGGCATCACAGACCAACAGACGCTCATTGGATACTTCGCCACTGGTTGCGACCAGAAGATCACCGACATGGTCTTATCCATGAGCGAGCTCCCCGTTGACTTGAATGCGTGGATCGATAAGTCCACGCAGTTCCACACTCAGAAGGCTCGCATGGCAGCCATCAGGAAAGGCGCTCCCCAGACCCACGCTGTTCTTACCCCTCCTGCTCCCCGCTTCGTCCCTCGACCCACCCCTCGCATCAAAGATCCGAACGCGATGGATGTAGACTCCATTCGGATCTCGAAGCTCACCCCCGAAGAACGTTCCAAATGTATCAAGGAAGGACGTTGCTTCAGGTGCCGAAAGACTGGGCACAACGCCCAGAATTGCAAAGCATTCCCCACCTCGCCCCCACAGAACATCCGCTCCGTCCCAACCCAGCCACCTAAGGAACCCGCTGTTCCTAAGGAAGACCTCGCTCCCCCGCATAACCCACTTGACGCCTACGTTAACCAACTCCGAACCAAGGGTTGGAAAGACGAAGAAATCCACCAGACACTGAGGGCCAACTATGAAGAGCCCGCCGAGATTTCCCTCCTAGATGTAAAGGATTTTCTCTGAGGGAAGATGCCTCGACGTCTTCTTCCCCTCATGTACTTGTAGCTATGCCAAATGAGAACGCGTTCCGTTTCCCCGTCTCACTACTAGTACCAAAGCAAACCGTCGAAACCACTGCTCTGCTCGATAGTGGCGCCTCAGGAAATTTCATCGATATCTCCCTCGTCCCCAAACTCAGGCTAGGATGCCGAGTACTTCGTAAACCCGTCGTTGCATACAACGTTGATGGTACCAAGAACAAGAAAGGAACCATCAAGTGGAAGCTCTTCGCACAAGACTCCTTCCCTTCGTTTTCTCAGCAGGTAGAATTCATGGTCACCTCTCTCGGCAGATCTCAAATCATCCTCGGAATACCTTGGCTCCGTCAATGGA